>CAJHZI010000318.1:207500-215000 GCA_905160935.1 Enchytraeus crypticus
GCTGATAAAGGGGTTCGTCACTGATTAGCATACTGACGTCACTGACGTCATCCTTCTATTATTAAACGAAGGTTAAACCTTTATTATTATTTGTTAATATTATTATTATTATAATTATTATGATTATTATAATTATTATTATTATTATTATTATTATACTATACAGAAACTGACGATAAACTTGGGTTTATCACTCAGCCGACATTCGTACTCTCGGTCTTTGTCATAAACAGAGCAAAATACTTAGAGCGAAGATTTACAGTAAATATTTTTATGTCAAGAGTTTATTAATTTAGAATTTAAATCGAAACTTGTTGACAAAGTATGCGCTTGTTCAGTTCTGAAACAGACAGGATCATTATATACCATACAGTAAAACAATCGTAATGCAATTACATTGCAGTACAAGAAACTTGAAAGTTCTTTTTATGAAACTTAAAATAACTTCACAATTCGCGTAACTTAGCAGTTTAATGTCTCAGCAGTACATTAACATGGAAATTAAGTCGAAACTTGTTGACAAAGTATACGCTTAGGCAGTTCTATATGTATCTATTCAATTAGATAGACTCTGACGTAAAAACACATGCATATCTTAATATGTTTATCTTAATGGAGGCATAAAATGAAAATCAAACTATCCAACTAATTGTAACGCAAATTTCCCATTGACGTGTGATTGTATTCCCTATTAGACCCTACCACACAACGTTTCAAATATCACTTTAAAAAGCTGGTAAAGCTAATATTAACGTCAGTTTCCTCTCTCGAAAGCGATGTCAGTGACGGGCGAGCCCATGATTTGAACCCCGCACATACTGATCCGCGGTCGAATATCTTACCGACACCGGCACTGGCTCCAGCCAGTTTACCAAATATTGGACCATTTCTATGTAGTTTGTGTCTAATAAGAACTTGGTGTGTTGTTTCCGGAATGCTGAATAATAGAAAAGCCGTTAACTGCACCTTTAAAAAGCGACTAAACTAGAACTAACGAAAGCAATGGGAAACCACGCCACAAATCAAAAGGTGTGGATAAAGCATAGCCATTTATGAAAGCTAGGCCTCACTTAGAAAAGAAATTGGAAGCTTAATTTTCTATAATTCTATATTTATACAAGATTTCTAGCATATCTATGGCGTATTTCTAGCATATTTATTGGATTTATGGCGTGCGCCTTAAGGAGCGCTACAGCAGACTTCTAGTAGGCATAAGTACCTTGGACCTGCCAATTGGCAGATTAATAGAGAGAGATAGAAAGAGAGAGAGAGAGAGAGAGAGAGAGAGAGAAAGAAAGAGAGAGAGAGAAGAACTAAATATGTAAATATTTTGTCATGCAGTCTGTTGCTTTAATTCGGTGATATGGACTTTTTCGAAAATGAAATATATCGTATAATTCAATGAGACACGCATCTAAATTGCATAGAGAAAGAAATGAAAAGAACATTTTATTTAACAACAGCCATGTTTTACTGCATTTATTCGAATAACATGAAGCCCCAACTAGACCAAAAGTCTCGCATTGTCTGCCTAATTGCAGGATTGAGGTAGAATTTCTGTAGAAAATGATAACTGTCATTCTAAACCTAAAAGTGATGATCCACATCTTCCATTGATTCAATTTGATTCCGACTAAATATGACGGCAATTTCTGCGAAGAAGTGGAAGCACAATGCTTTCAGTGAGTACTGTCATAAAGAAAGCGTATATAGAAAGAGAATATGTACAATTGGTAGTTAATTAAACAGCACTTATAGAAAAGATATCGAAAGAAAGAGAAGATACAGTATGACACTAATGTGTGTAGGTCTATTGACAAAATTGTGATACGAAACTTTTGACTACAAAACAGTTAATTGATAAAGTGTTGAAAAGGAAAAGCTTCTTTGAGTAGTGATTAACATTTTGAGCAATGTAGCACTACTTATGAAGATAGACAATACGAGTTATGTGGAAATATATGTTGTACCTGTTATACGGCCTAGTAGATAGTAGGCCAACGTTTTCATGAGAAGGAGGAGGCTATCATCTCGAAACCCAGTCAGGAGTCTCTGAAAGTATCCCATATGATTCGAAAACAAACGTTGAACTTAGGTTACTTAGCATTACAGCTCTTCATATCTTTAATGATATTACCTTAGCAAAAACTACATATCTTAACTTTGAGACAGAAAGAGAGAGAGAGAGAGAGAGAGAGAGAGAGAGAGAACCCTGATCATTTATTTGTAACTGAATCAAAATATACACAAAGCGCATACAACGAGACAGAACACAAATAAAACGGCCGTCAGAAGGAGTGCGATTGAGCTCTATCTAGCTGACTACCGGAAAGATTGAAGACAGAAAGACAAGACCAGAGAAGCAGAATAAATCCTTGGTAGGCTTACCAAGTGTACTTCAAAAACTAAGTTAATACAAATTCTTGCGTAACTATAATTGAAAAGTATCTCGCAATACGTGGACGGACAATGGATTTCCCTGGACGAGCAATAAATAAGAATTGCCTTTAGCATTTATCGTTTGGTGTGATTTGCCATCAAGCTTCCGTGGAAATTCAGACAAAACAGCTTTTTAAATATCTGTGCCTAAACTGTTAACTTGTTTAGTTCAACAAGGTTAGAAAATAAATATGTGAGCTTCTATGTTCTCAGAATTTCCCATATTTCTCTTTTCAGTCATCATCAGGTAATGAAACGGGCTTTAAATTCATCACACTCGCATTTAGTTCACAAATTTGTCGTACTATATTACGATTTGTAATATACATGTTTTATAAATGCTTTCCCTTCCCATAAAACGAAGCAGTCTGAGCGATAAAAATTTCATTACTCGTATGATTCTAGATGATGCTAGTTAATTTAATGAATACTAAAAGATTCTTCTTTACTCATAGTACAGTACGCCCTATGTGGTAATTATGAATAGTATAAGCCATTGATTTATGTAATGTTGTAATATTCATGTGGTAAATGTTAGCGAGAACAATTTTTAGTTTTATCTCTCTTATATCTCGCCTATTAACTATTCATGCTATATCTGTAATTTGTTTTGCTGTGTCTGTTAGAATTTCTGTGCTGTAACTTTCTGCGGTTGTCAGATTGAACGAAAATAAACGAATATATTATTATTAGGTTTATTAAATCTTTGTTTGATACTACCATGTATCGTTGAAATAAAGTCTATAATACATGTATATACACGCGCATAAGTATATGCCGCTAAATGGTCAACGTTTGGAAAAAGTAAATGTTAAAAATAACATCAATGCGATTAGAGTGCTACTGCTGTCCATGACAACATTGAGTATAAAGCTATGAAAAAGCATGAAAATAAAGCAAAAATCTCCACTTTAGAAAATTAATGTAAAATCATTTTAAATTGTGATCAAATATTATACAAATAAATTAAATTAACTAAATGAATAAAATATTAAATAAATGATAAAATATTATAAATTTCTAAAATTAAAAAGAAATTATGAAATTAAAAAATAAAGAAATAAATTGATATTTCATCCTTACTCATTGAGCATGAAGGCAATCTATTGAAACTGCCACTGTAATTGCTTTATTCGTTGAACGCAAATTCCAAATTTAAAATGACCGAATGCCAAATTATGCCAAATTAACGCTACAAAAAATAGGCCTACAAGGACAACTCTCTGATTTTTGCATCTTGCATAATTTCCTCATTCATTATTTATTTTTATATATGAATTAAAATAATAATAATTTTATATATGAATTAGTAAAATTGCTTCATGCGCAGAGAAAATAAATACATGTAGGCCTTGAAAGGCCTATATTTAAATCATTATGTTATGAATACTCTGAGAAATTTCTAAAGTGAAATGGTAATAGTCATTAGCTTATTGATATACTGCTAAAAATACTCGATGTTAGAGATCTAACAACAAACATTGAGGATTTTCCAATGAAAAAATAATTACATTGTCTAATTACAAAAAAATGAACTGTAAAATCGCTTTGTTATATCTCTAGACGTTGCTCGCTTTAATTACAAGTAACTGCTTAATGAACATTAACTTCAAGTTATAGAAAAGTTAATTTCGGTATGGATGAAGATATAAAAATATTATAGATATAAAAATATTATTAGATATAAAAATATTATGACGACGTTAGAAGAAAGCGGATATTACATATTCGCATTAATAAATTAAGTAATAACATTTTATCAAATCTTGGCACAAATAAATTACTTAATATTTAGTTTTGCTACTTTAACAAAAATCACAATAAAATCTAGATTATATCGGACAGGGTTTTAAAACGGTGCAGCCAGTGGTAAAAAGTTAAGTCTAAGGTTAATGTCAGTTTCCTCACTTGAAAGCAATGTCAGTGACGAGCGAGCCCAGGATTTGAACACGGTACATGCTGATCCGCGGTCGAGTCTCTAACCGACTTCGCCACTGGCTCCAGCCAATACGATCTAGTAAGATCAGTTGGTTGCTTAGCTGCGAAACAGTAGGTGTAGGGTTCAAATCAAGTGATAGCTACGTTAGACATGAGTACAAGAGGGAAAAATGATGTAGACTCTAACCATTAACAGCGTTAATTAAACACTGAAATAGACTGGCCTAATTCTATAATCTTCATTTATTAAGCACGTTACACATTTAGACTAAGAATTATTGGCAATCAAAATACATTAGAACTGTTAAGACAAGTTTCTACTAATGTCGTAGGCCTGTTATGATATTAAATATGCGTAGTTTTATAAATACTATAAACACCTCACCTCTGTCCATTGAACATTTTATGAGTATGTACATGTAATTGATGCTCTATGCTATTGAGATAACGCCGGTTTTTGTTGGGGATGTCCCTGACATCATCCCTGGATGAGGAAACGGACGCTAAACCTTTATTATTATTATTTTTTACGGTACACCGCAGCAGATAATTTTGCACAAAATGTATTTGGTTTCACATTTTTGTACAGAACCCCAAGCGTATTATTTCTGTATATGACCTGGGCTAACAGAAATTGGTCCAGTTATTTTGCGTAAACACGTTATACCCGCAATTTTAATAGTTAATTTTTGTTGTATAATTACTAATCAAGGAAAATAATAGATGTCGTGCAGCATGCAATATTTCAATTTCCTTACTATGATAGGGTTCTGCATGTATATTATGTTGAAAGTTTACTTTTATATAATTTTCTCTTGTTACGAAATATCGTTCAGTTATGTCAGCCTATGTAGGCTGATGTAGGCCTATTCAGTGATGTAAGCCCATTTGCAAAAAACTACTTTACTCGGCCATTTCTTGCCATTTCGGCAATTTTTCGCAATCATACATTTTTAACATTACACCATAGAGTAGGTTCGTCCGAGTTGTTGCCCGAGTGGGTTCGGTAAAATTGAGAATTGAACCTACCGACAGCGGCAAATGTTCGTTAGAGGCGACTGAAGCAGATATGACAGTGAAGAGACTAGCAGCCAAGTTGTGATGATTTCTGTGTTTTCGACCAATTGGTCGCTCATACTGCAGATCTGCAGAGTTCTAGTCGCTGCACCGATTGTGGCATTATACCACCAGGCAACTTGACCTTCACTGTCCATTCAGCGTTACTGTACTGTGGCATTTAGAATAGGACGGCGCTTTATAATTATACTTAGTATTATCATTATTATTATTTTTTATTATTTTTTATTTTTACTATAGACCATATACGGCGTTAAATTAATATATATATATATATATATATATATATATATATATACGTATATATATATATATATATATATATATATATATATATATATATACTCTATAAGGCACAAAAAAGCGCTGATTAATAGGCCTACCTAACAGCATTCTTGGTGTTCATTGCCAGATCAATTAAGGAACAGTGCAAAAACGTGAATAAAAATTGATACAAAGACAAGTAGTCATTCAGATTTAAAAGCAATTATACAACTCTATATTAGTTTAAGAATATATAAAAGTAATTATATGGCGATTACATAGCAACATCTCTCTAAAGCCAAAACATTTTGTGTCAATAGACGTAGATAAGAATTTAGAAACAACTTAATTGTCAAATAAGAGAAAACCCGCTTATCTTGGCAGAATAACGAATTTTTGCGTTGCAATTGACTCTAACAAAGAGGGACAGGAAATGCTGGTGTCTTGCAGAAAATATCTTCACATCTCTATGTAATTGAATTGTAATTGATTTATTTACAACAAAAAACTACAAATTCAACATTCTCATATATTAATTGGAACGGCAGTTTGAGTAAAGGAATCAAAAACCTTTGTGCTTGGTGTAGCAATGTACATAGAGATTGCTGTGTTGTACGTCTATGTAAAAATACGTTTTGATGCTTTATATAGCGTGGATGTAATATAGAGCGAAGAAGATCAACTGGACTGACAAAAGTACGAACGAAGATGCGCTAAATGTGATTGTCATATATAGACAATTTATGGATATCACAAGGAATAAAAACAGGAATATCACCGGAGGTGATAATTTCGTTGACTGAATCGCAATGTGTACCCATGTTACTATATGGCTTAGACAGTGTTGTACTGTCTAAGTCACAAATTCGCAGCATTGAAAATGCATATACACAGATCTACTCTAAGCTTTTTCATACATTCGATAAGAATATTGTAGCTCAAAGTCAATATTACATGGGTCAATGGCCTGCTGAACTAAAAATTGCTACACGACGATTGAAGTTCTTATCTAAGCTACGTTCAATGGGTAACCATTACTGTGAAATGTTTGATTATAGGCATGCAGAATTATGGAAATTAATGTCTGAGTACAATTGCTTTATTGGATGTAATGTTAAGGATATATAGAAAGTAAACTGAAAGTACTAATTGCGTCTATACTTTGAAATTAATAAACTAAAAACTTAAAATTAATGCACGTTAACTGAAAAAGTAAAAGATTATAATTTTCTCTAATTTATTTAATTTATTTGTTTATTGAACGCTTTTTGAAGTACATGTGTGTGATGTTTCATGTTCTTTTCGTTTTCGAACACTTTATCTCTTTGCACTGTTTCGCTGAACATGATGTCACTTTGTATAGTGTACCTTGTATATTGTGTACTTATTGTACTTATGCTACCATAATTTTGGTGAAATAAAGATGCATATATAAAAAAGAATTAGATGGCCTACCAAAGGGAATGGCTTGTTGAAAGAGGTAATTGAGGGAAGAATGGAAGGAAAAATAAAGGGAAGACCGAGATTCGGGATGTTGTAAGATTTGCTAACTAATTCATATATTGATATGAAGAGAAAGTCAGAGGATAGAAATATGTGGAGGAGTAATATATCGTGGACCTGCAAATAGGCAGTGCACTAAGAGAGAGAGAGAGAGAGAGAGATCATGCTTAAGTTGAGTACATGCAAAACTATTAAAATAAAATATTAAAATGTAATAAAATATTTACAAATATGTTTACAAATTTTAAAATTAATCTAAAGCCTATAATGTGAGTAGAT
>CAJHZI010000318.1:220000-295000 GCA_905160935.1 Enchytraeus crypticus
TATATATATATATATATATATATATATATATATATATATATATATATATACATGTATATAGGGCTTAAATATAGACAGATTTTGGATAATTATTAGGGTGACGTTGTACTCAAATATAATTTTTCTAAACAAGAAACTAAAAATAACAGAACATGCAGGAGCTATGAAGCATTGGCACGTAGGACATGGTGCACCCCTCTCTTTCGACACCACGAAGCCTGGGAGTGATCTAATTCCATCTGAAAACTATTCTAAACATGTATACACCGCCTTTAATATTTGATGATTTCACGCATAGCTTTCCTCTCAATAGTTCTTCCCTACATCTCAAGTCCTGTTGCATTATGCTCCAGCTCTCTACTTGATCCAGATCGTCGCTAAGGATGTGTTTTCTTTTATGGGGTAGGACAATTTATAATTTGTTATATATCCGCATCGGGTAATCTATCTGAATTTCTATGTTATTATCAATAGTATTTATTCCCCTAATTTTATTTTGTTTTTTATAATTTATTTTAATATATTAATTTTTTGTCTGGTTTTCCTCTTCTACAGGGGACGGGTTAATTATCCGCATAAAAATTATCTGGCTGAGATAGTGGTATTATCGGTTATAGTATCTTCTGTGAATCAGTGTGTGCAAGGTTCAAATCCTTGGCTAGCCCATCACTTACATCTAAATGGTGTAATTGTAAAGTATAGAGATGGGTTTACGTGATATACTCTGTCAAACAATAAATATTAAACGCTAATAATAATAATAAAGGTCTAACGTCCGCTTCCTCATACAAGGATGATGTCAGGGACGTCCCCCTCCAATCAAATGTCACTACAAATGGATTCACCCCAAACGATCTGAGAAAAACCTGTGCTGTTATTATAAATATTATTTAAACATCATATCGAGAGATTATAATAACGTCTCAATCAGTTCAAGCATTTCAAAAGTACGCTATGGAACATAATGTCAGATTTTATGATAATAAAGCAAAGCTAATTTGAAGTCCGTTTCTGTATCACAGTGATAAGTCAGAGATCTACATGTATATTACGGTCCACACAAAACTCGAACAAATGCATACAATTCTCCGCCTACTATGATCTCACCAAATATCAAGTAGCCAACTGATTGATTGAAACTCATACGTGAAATATCTTTTTAATAATTCTGAAGAAACTGAAAAGAGTAATTGGAAAGATTCTGTCTACGAGAGTGCTAATCACAGGATAACGACTTATCAGCATATCGTGCCTTTTCAAAATTTGTAAAACGCTGACTACTTGCTGAAGGGGATTGCGCCGGTAATAAATTTAAGAATTTATTAATTTATTAATATCTTCATTGTGCAATGTACATCTCCTTATTACTTGTCATAAATGCATGTTCCGGTTTGAAATAAAATAATACAGTTTAGTCCGACTAATAAATAACTGAACGCACAAGTTTACAAGTTTACAGGGTATTTGGTTGGTGAGCGCCTAGGCTCCAGAAACTGCTGCAAAAAATTAAACGAATGGAAAAGTCTCAAATAGGGGATTGAGAGAGAACTATGTTTATTGAAGTACACATACAAGTATACATACAATCACAAGGTCATCAAAGACGGTATATATACCCTATCTAGTTGACAGCCAGCAAACACGCAAAAACAGCCAAACATACATGTGCATTTAAAATTAGCAAGAGTTACTAGCGAAAAGCAGTACCGACTAACCGGCGTGCAAGTTCGAAAAACTGTTGTACAACAATTGACGGCATAAAAATCAAACTACAATTATTGAAGCAAGCAACCTAAGTAAAGACAGAAATAGCACGATAATTGCCAACATTAAGATATATTTATCATTACAAAATACTAATTAAATAGTATCTCTTGTATCTCTTGTTGAATAAGTTCAAAGATTTACTATTACGAATTTCTAAGGGAACATTATTCCAAATCATCACACAATTAAAAATATAAGATTTGAAGAAAAGCTTGCTGCTATTAGAAAATATATAATTAGTGCTTGACAGTCTAGTATTGTAATAACGATTTTGATGGAGAGAACTAATGATGTCACGAATTGCCGTAGACATAATACCGTAAAAATTAATGCACTTATGATTGACTGATGATATGATGTAGGACAGAGAGGATTTGAGACAGACTATTCATATCCCGACCCTAGTTAAACTGGGATTCAAGGGAAGATGATGATGATGATGCAAGTTTACAAAGTTACGTTACGGATATCGCTCATAGTTTCGACTGTTCACTCTTCCTCTTTAACTCTGCATTTATTCTCCTCATATTCTCCCCGAAAGGCTGATACAAGGTAACAATCCCCACCCAACCCTTATTCTCGAAGAAGATGGCCCTGGGCACGACCCCGGTATTAATAAACCCCGCTTTTGTCATTCCCATAAGACTAGCCAGATTCGTTACGCAAGTATCTCCAAATGCCGATCCGAATCCGTATTCAATCGCCACCGCTCCGTTCAAATCCGCGAGCTCCGCACCGAATCCCTTCCCACGGAATTCCGGAAGTATAACGTTGTTTCCGTCGGATAGATAGCTGCTTGTCCAGCTTCGGGAATACACCGAAGGTCCGAAATTCTGAAATCCGATTATCCTTCTTTCTCCGTCCCTCTCCTGAATGGTAAAATTGTAAAACTCGTCAACGTACCATCTGAGGAAGTAGGGATAGTCTACAAGTTCATCCCATCCGTAACCCTCTCCCTTCATAGCCCCCTCCACCAGGGTTTGGTAGAAGAGAGGAACTTCCTCTAGCGTCATGCCTCTGACAATGACGACGGTGCCGTTACTCAATTTGAACTCGGCAGGAAGAAAAGAAGGAATTTTACCCATTTTTGGAACAAAATCGTCGGGAACTTTCGGATTGGCGTTTGAGTCTGTGAGAGAAATCTGGAAAAAATTGAAAAGTAGAACTTAAAAAAGCAAAGACGAATACTACGGCATACCGTACCGTTGCATGTTATGCAGTACTACCTATTGTTTGTACATTTACATTTTTACGAGTAATGTGGGTGGATAATGAGTAGATAGATTCCCTTACGAACTGATTTCTTCAATTGTAACTTAAATATTGAACTTACGCGGATATATTATTTTATTTAATGAATTACTTAGCATCAATAATGCAGTGGTACGGCATGCTTAACGTTACATTTATTTATACTAGGCATACCGTACAGGTCAATCATACTAAGCCATGCTATGCACACCGTACCGCAGCATGCTATGCAATATTATGACATACCGTATCGCTGCATGCTAAGCAATACTATGGAATACCGTACAGTTACAAGCCAAGCTATATTATATATGGCATATCGTACCGCTGCACACATGCTATACTATGACTTATCGTACCGCTACTTACTATGCAATACTATGGCATACCGTACCACTGCATACTATGCTGTACTATGACAAACCGTACCGTTGCATACTATGATATACTATGACATACCGTACCGCTGCATACTATGCTATACTATGACATACCGTACCGCTGCATACTATGCTATACCATGACATACCGTACCGCTGCATACTATGCTCTGCATACTATGCTATACTATGGCATACCGTACCTCTGCATGCTATGCTATACTGTGACATACCGTACCGTTACATTCTAAGCTATACTATGGCATATCTTACCGCTGCATGCTATGCAATACTATGACATAACATACAGCTGCATCATATGCTATATTATGGCTTGCCGTACCGCAACATACTATACAATACTATGACATACATTACCGCTGCATACTATGCTTCACTGCGGCATAACAAGCTTACCGCTGCCTTAAATTCACAATTAATTACTAGTAACACACTAAACTTATACAACATCTAAAGTGAACCTTTGCCTCCGTACTACGATGTACAGGTCTAGTATCGGAGACAATATTAGCCTGTTTACGTATCTCGCTGGTTTTTGAACTACGTCATAAGGAACTATAAAATGCATCAATACCTTAACTTTCAATATAATTTGTAAGCATATAATAGTAAATTTTTCACATAGTATTTAATGTTGTTGATTTTCTACATAAATACGGTACAAATCACGTTTTACAAATTAGACAATATTTATATTACATTAACACACCGGTATTTCAGAGAAATCGAATCGTTTATAGAGTATGTAGCTGTTCACGTAACCCTTGTGCCCGGGAACCTTCCCAGCCTTTGGAACCACACAGGTGATCGTGAAGCCTTCTTGTTGATAGCCTAGCAAGTGATCGACGCATGTGACAAACACCTTCAACGATAGGACAACAACAAATAATAGAGAAAAATGTTTAATTTAGTACCAGTGTTGTGTCCAGATTGCTGAAGAATATACCAACCGTGGGCTGCACGTGTCGTAAAAGGCAATAAAGCATTAAAATCCAAACCAACGCCAGGTCATTCAGTTGGTGAGCGCCGAGGCTCCAGAAATTGCTAAAAAATTGTATACTCAAGATTGTACTTGAACTGGGATTCAAGAGAAGGTGATAATGAAGATGAAACTGATTTTAGTGTCACTTACTAGAAGGTAGAATGAAAGGAAAAAGAGGCAGGGGCAGGCCGAGATTAGGTATGTTAGATGATTTAAAGATCCACTCATATGTGGATATGAAGAGGAAAGCGGAAGACAGAGAAGAGTGGAGGCGTTATGTACTATGGACCTGCCAGTAGGCAGTGCACTAAGAGAGACTAGATCCACGAAATTTTAGCATAACTTAACGATAATATCCATCATATAGTCTGGCAATTAATGATAATTAAGAAATTATAATTAATTAATGATAATTAATTAATGATAATTAATTAACGATAATTAAGAAATGATAATTAAGATAATTTCTATCTGAAGTCTATGTCACCTGAACAGTAACCATATAAATTAATTAATAAAATTAATTAAGAAGGAGTACTTTACCTACAGTCTTACGTGTACCTCTAATTCTTTGTTTAACTTCATAAATTATAATAGAAAATATACTATATTTTCATGGATTCAGCGGAGTACCTCGATGACGCAGGCGGTGTAGCCTCGCCCCACGGCCCGGGCCTGCCCTAGGGCGACCTCGACGAGGTCAGCCCTCACGTCCCTCGTGGAGAGACCGGACGAGGTGATGATGTTGAAGTTACAGAGAGTTTGATGAACACTGCGCGAGAACTTAGAGGCGACTACTAGAAGTATGGCTTCCAGTTTTTCTGTTGTAAATATTAAAAGAAACTGGTAAAGCCAATGTTAACGTCAGTTCCTCATTTTACCGATATTGATATTGCCACTGGCTCCAGCCAGTGGCAATATCAATATCGGTAAAATGAGGAATCATTAAACAAATTTAAAACGTATTTTAAACATATTTTGTAAATATTAGTTAAAGTAATAAATTATTTGTAAATATTAATATATAAAAAACAGTGAAACCATCGTCCATGGGAGTGAAGGAACTGTCTTCTCTCCTCTCTTACGCAGACGTGGAGTCAAGTCAATAAATCATCATCTTCCCTTGAATCCCAGTTTAACTGTGGTCTGGATTAGATCATTTTGTACCAATTTATGGCCTCTAGGCAACCCGGACACAATAGAGATAATATATAAGTGAACAATTAATAAGTAATTAATTATTAAGTTACAACGAATAAAAGAGCAATAACTCTATTTAAGTTTCTTATAATTCATTTTTGATTGTTCTATGTTCTTAGGTGTATGTGAGTATGTGTGTATATGTGTTTATATATGTATATGTGATGCATCTTTTCCTGTCTGTTTTTGACGAATAAAGAAATGAATAGTAACCAATATTGTAATATTTCCACCTTAATTTTAGACAGATACCTGAGGTATTAGACATTTACAAATGTAATTGTTAACTACTGAAAATTACACTTTATTTATATAATATTATCCCGACCCTAGTAAAACTGGGATCCAAGGGAAAATTTTGATGATTTATTTATAAATGTAATATTGCATACTATTTATAGACTCAATATTTTGGCTGGAGCCAGCGGCGATGTCGGTAAGATATCCGATCGCGTAACATGCGTGGAATCAAATCCTGGGCGCTCCCGTCACTGATATCACTTTCGAGTACTGAAACTGACGTTAACATTGGCTTTACAGCTTTTAGATCTTTATATTTACTATGCTATTTACCACATTTTAATAGTCCATACTTTCAACTGTGCTTACACTAGAACTATGTTCGACTTTCGACTTGCAATTGTACTAAATTTGTCAAGTTTATATAGAGCAACATCAGAATAAATCTAAACAATATTTACTAATGCAAACGATGAGTTTCAACGAAAGTTAGTGAACTTCGAAACTACAAGAGTTTTGACTATAAACACTCTGAACTCTCAGGTAAATAAAATTATCATCGCCTGCTAGTTAGCTCCAATTCACATAGAACTCTCGTGGGTTCGAATGACCATGATTTTAATTATATGAATTTATTGATTGTATTTTAACTAGTAAAATAACGTTCTAGGAGATTGACTGATGATATGTTGTGGGAGAGAGACGAGTGGAGAATGTCTATTCGTATCCCGAACCTAGTTAAACTGGGATTCAAGATGATGATGATGATGATGATTTCTAATAACATTTAATCAAGAGACAAAATTGAATAACTTTAAGTCGTTAATTTCCAGTCAATAGACTCTCTCTCTCTCTCTCTCTCTCGCTCTATATATATATATATATATATATATATATATATATATATATATATATATATATATACATATACATGTATATATACATATATATAGAGAGATATACTATATATATAATATATATATAAACAGTATATATATATATCTCTCTTAGCGCACTGCCTACTAGCAGGTCCATGGCATATAACGCCTCCACTCATCTCTATCTTCCGTTTTCCTCTTCACGTCCACATACGAATAGATCTTTAAATCATCTATATCATTACTTTTGATTACCATTATTCTAGGTGGATTCTGCTTATGACGAGGTGGGTCCCCTATGCCTTCCTCACCTAATCGACCAAGAACGCAAATTCTAAATCTTCGTTAGTATTTCAATGCCATAATTTTATTTTACCCGGATCGCCGAGACTGTGGAAGGACCATCCCACTGCGAATGACAGAATCAAATCCAGGACTTCCTGATCCGGGATCTCGTCGAGTCCCACATTGTCCCCCCTATTCGCAGCGTCCTGGATGAGATCCAGTGTCTTCTGGTGGTCGGACTTCCGCAAGGGCTGCATGATGAGCGTCCGGGAGGAGCGAGGTAGGACTCGCACTGTCTGATCCGTGAGAGATGTCGAGTCCATGACATAAAATACTGCGATTAGATCTAACACAGATAAAGTAATAGCGAATTAAAAAACTGACTAACGTCGCTAAGGTTAACGTCAGTTTCCTCACTCGAAAGCGATGTCAGTGACGGGCGAGCCCAGGATTTGATTACCGCACCATCTAAACCGCGGTCGAGTATCTTACTGACTTCGCCACTGGTTCCAGCCAGTATATAACACCTTAACTCTTAACGGCACACTGGGTCAAAAAGCACAGATGCTTGTTTAAGACCCTTTTCCTCCTTCCTCTCCATGGTTATTAGTAATCGTTGCCTTTCTCTGTCGTAACTCTTCTCTATCATCCGCTTTGCTCTTCATGCCTATTATACTAACACAGATAAAGCAGTGCAACATAGCGAAGTATAAAAATTGCGTATAGAAGGATAAAATAACGATAAATGGATAAAATAATGTACAAATGTAAAACTAATAAGTTGTGAAGCTACGTTTAACGTCTGTTTCCGTTTTACAAGGGACATTGTCACAGACGGTCCGGCTGAGATTCGAACCGATGACCTTCTGCTTATCAGTCTAGCGTTTTAGCCTACAAGACAATTAGCCTATTAAGCTATTAGCCTATTAGCTGAGGGTTCTCGGAATAACTCCTACCAACGAATCAATAACTAAATTGAAAAATTATTTAAAAAATAGATGAGATGAGGAATAGAATTACAAGACTGGATTGGACTTATTACAATGGGACGGAAAAGTCAAGAGGAAAGAGTTAGAGGAAGACCAAGACATGGGATGTTTGACGATTGTATAACAAATTAATATGTAATGATGTACAGGAAGGCTGAGGAGAATGAGTTGGTTGGATGAGTTATATGACATGGACCTGCCGTTAGGCAGTACACTAAGAGAAAAACATATACTTAAACAGTCTCATTAATTAATAAATGGCAGTTAAGGTAGATATTGTAAAAATATTGAAATAAATGAGATAAGCAATAATTTCATACCACAAGAAAAGTAATATGAGAGAATATACTGCGCTGAAAATAAGTTATATAACTATCAATGTTCCTAGTTATGTTTCATCCAATTAGTAAATAAAACGAATCATCCATATATTCCGTCGTAGTCTGTCGTTATATTCTAAAATCTATGTTCGATCTCATACTTCGTCAACTCATATTAGAGCAAGATAGAATATTGTGACATGTTGATTTGCTCTGTACTCTGTAATTTACACTAATATAGAACAGGCCACGCTATACAATGCAGTACAGATGTTAGACCTACTGATTGACTGTAGACATAAGTGGGCTAAATATCAGGCTGTAAGCTGTTGACAATAGGCCTCAACGTGGGCCCAAATCTTTTTCAGGATGTGGTGGAGGGGGTTCCTATTCCAATCTGTAATTTTAGATTTAACAAAATACGAAAGCAACATGCCACTCGATCTCTAAAAGATAAAATAAATATAATATGCTGAAGGTGTTAATATGTTAAAGGGTAGGATCACCCAATCCTCTGCTGAAAACTATCATTGGGATTTCATTTTAATAGACAAATGCAATCCACGAAGAATCAAGTTTTAAAATAAAACAGAGATATTTAAGTTATTACATCACTGAAGTCTAGCTACAATATTCTCTCTCTCTCTCTCTCTCTCTCTCTTACTCTATCTTTACCAAGTGGCAGATCCAAATATCTCACTCAGTACCCTATCATCCTCCATAAAGAGCGCTTCATAAGAGGTTTCATATATATATATATATATATATATATATATATATATATGACCTCTATATATATATATATATATATATATATATATATAAACCTCTATATATATATATATATATATATACATATATATAGAGAGAGAGGTTTCATATAGATATATATATATATATATATATATTATATATATATAATGATATATATGAAACAGATGAGGATGTATACCGTATATATATATATATATTATATATATATATACGGTATACATCCATCATCTGTCTATATATATATACATATACAATATAATATATATATATATATATATATAAACAGGATGACGGGTATGGACGATATACGGGTACATGTATGAGTATCATCTAGTATATATATAATACATATATATATATATATATACATATATATATTATAGTATATATATTATATATATATAGATATATATATATATATTATATATATAATATATATATATAAGTATATATAATATATAGATATATATATATATATACTTATATATAATGTATATGCAGATGATGGATGTATACAGTATATATATATATATATATATATATATATATATATATATATATATGTACAGTATATATATATAAGTATATATATATACAGTATATATATATATATATATATATATATATATATATATATATATACTGTATACATCCATCATCTGTATATATATATATATATATATATATATATATCCCCCATTTTGTAGAAATTAGTTGGTCTGCCGTCAACAGGCTTAAGCGTGAACTTGTGAAGTCAGTGAACTATGGTCGATAATAGGAACGTAAACATAGTTTAAGCGATTTCTAATCTTCGCTGGTAACAGTGGACCACTTATGTGTGCTCGCACTGCCCTATGAACTCTGAGCTAAAGCTATAAAGCAAAGTTTAATGTCTGTTTCCGTACCACAACAGATACTGTCAGAGACAATCCGAATATGAATCAATGGCCTCCTGTATATTCAGGCTGGTATTCTATCTAATTGGACCATCAAACCGTTACCGATTTCGTCACCGCCTTAATTTCGCAAACCCTTTCCGTGAAGCGATTGTTGTGGCCCAGAAATATTTGTTTAAGTTTTTCATTTGCTTTGCACTGGCTGGAGCCAGTGGCGATGTCGGTAAGATATTTAACTGCGGATCAGTATGTGCGGGGTTCAAATCCTGGTCTCATCCGTCACTGACATCGCTTTCGAGATAGGAAACTGACGTTAACCTTGTCTTAACCGACTTTACACACAGGACTGACTCCCCCTGTCATATGTACTCCGTGGTAAATTTGCTGTTCTCTACGTTTAGCATTTTCCTTCTTTCCAAGGCTATTAACAATTGTTGTCTATATAACCTGCGCGCTGTTCTTCATTAAAAAAATGACGTAGGCAACAAGAATCATCTCAGAAGCCACATTTTTACAAACTGTAGCCTATAATTACGCAAACGTTAGGTAGCCTAACTAAGGTTTGAGTAAGACCTAGGCGTTTGTGAAGGTATGAACTTGCTGATCTATGGACTGCTCTTTTTGGAGCGTGAAATCAGACTCTGAATACGATTATGTGCCTAGAACCTGCTACTTTGAAAACACGAGAAAGCGAGAGATATATTGTAAAGTGCAATATACGACTTACCGCTGATCTTATGAAACGAAGATCAGAGCGATATCGTCGCCGTAAGTCGCTTTTGCATCTTATGAACGAGATGTCGGTCGGTATCTGAGCTGATTTCAGCGACATGTGACGGGATAGTTATTGTTTCGAGATCGGGCGGTTATTCTCACCGATAGATTAAAACAAAAGTTGTCGCCAGGGGCTGATACTCAACCGTCGCAGGTGGCTCCAGCCAATAGGAGAGCGCGAAATCCGCTTAAATGGTTAGAATTCTTGGAAATGTGACGTTACAGACTCAAGATAAAGGTGAGAATAGAGAAGTTTCATAGTATGCAAAAAGCAGATTGGTAGTTATCTCACGGATAAAGTCAAATGGTAGAGATTGCTGTCGGTGAGAATATCTTTCCGTTTATAATATTGGGTAATTAAGAATAGAACGTGTATTTGTGCGTATGGTGTCTGTTTGTTACCGCAAGAACAGGATATCATATTCAAAGTCTTTCTCGTTAAATCTTTAATTTAATTTCTCATTAAATCTTTCTCATTAAATCTTTAATTGCGATTTCGCAATTTCATTTCACTACAACTTCGTAATATTCTACACTTTTTCTATGCCATATGTCATCATCATAATCATCATCTTCCCCTGAAACTCAGTTAAACTAGGGCCGGGATACTAGGAGTAATAATACTAACAACAATTACAGTGCTACAGTTATTAATGACAACATCGAGCACTATTAAGACAAAATCAAGCCGGCGAGTAAATATAAGGTCCAAAAACGGTGCAAATTCAAAACTCCAGAAAATCAGTCCAAATAGAATAGATTTTCTTCAATGCTCTTTGTCCCACACCATATCATCAGTCAATCCCTCTGAAGCTTTTTCAATTCATTTAAATTTTGAAGCAATTTCTGGAGCCCAGACGTTCACCAACTGAATGCCCTTTCTTATGTTCGTTTGGATCTAGTTTATATATCGCCTTTTACGACACGTGCAGCGCACGGTTGGTCTATTCTTCAAGCAGCCCGAACGCAATACGTGGAAACTGCTTTCATAAAACATACAAGTATGCTGTGTCTGTAGTAGCCTATATCTACTGTTTAAGCGGTCGCCTGTGCACTAGTAGGAGCACAGGCAAAGTCAGTGATGAATTGGTCCGGTTATTGACATGATTTCGCTACAGGAAACCAACGTTAAACTTTAGTGGTAACTTTACAACTAAGAAAGTCTTTTAAAATAAATTCTAAGGATATTTAAGAATTATCAGCGGTCAGGCCATAAATTCGATGTCACTACATATTGTAACATAGGATCTCTATGTATTGCTGGAAAGTTAGACAGATTCAGATTTTTGCAAATAGTTCACTTTGATGTTTGACTAAAGCTGGCGTGATGTCAGAAATCCTGCCGCAACCTGTAAACAAACAAACGATCGTCATCATCATCATCACCATCATCATCATCATCATCATCATCATCATCATCACCATCATCATCACCATCATCACCATCATCATCATCATCATCAACAACAACAACAACATCATCATCATCATCAACAACAACATCATCACCAACATCATCATTAACATCATCATCATCATCATCATCGCCGTCGTCTTCTCTTGAATACCCGGTGGGGATTAGAAACTTTTGTAGCAATTTCTGGAGCCTAGGCACTCGCCAACCGATAGCCTTATCTGTGTTGGTTTTTGATTTTATCGCCTTGTCGCCTTTTACGAAATGTGCCGTCTACGGTTGGTCTATTCTTCAGAAACCCGGACACCATACGGTTAAAATAAGTCAATACAGAATCGAAATGACTAATAAATAACAAAGTAAAGATCAAACTAAGATACTTAACAACTTTCATATACTTTGCAATATTCTGTTATATACTTAACAGTGTTTTAGGACAACAACAAAAAATAATGATATCAGTCTAAAAAATTTTGACAAAATCTCGAGGTTATCTTATTTATTTAACGAAGATGAAATAAGCAACATTGATCAAGAATATATTTAATTTCTTATGATCTCGACTAATTTTAGATTAAAATGATACAATAACAGTCATCATCATCATCTTCCCTTGAATCCAAAATTTAACTAAGGTCGGAATACGTATATATTGCCTCAAATCCGCTCTGTCCTACATCATGTCATCAGTCAAGCACCTATTTGAGACTTCAAAATGATACAATAACGGTTTAACGTCCGTTTTCTCAGACAAGGATGATGTCAGGGATGTCATTGAAGACCGGTTACGTAAATTAGCTCTTATAAACAAGGTATTATTAAGAATTATTTCAACTTTATCGTATAAAACCGCTTGTTTGTAAAGGGCCTAAAGGCTGTATAGCAGTCACAGACCTGACATTGCCATTGCTGCAGCAAATTCTCCCTTTAGTATTTCCATCATGTCGTACACACCATCAGGTCCCTATAAATATTTAAATTGAATTTAAAACATGTTTTTTTACTTCTAATTAGACTAAACTATAAAACATTTTGTGTTTAATTATCATCATCATCATCATCATCATCATCATCATCATCATCATCATCACCGTCGTCATCATCATCATCATGATCATCATCATCATCATCTTATTCTTATTCTTCTTTTTCTTCCTCTTCTTCTTCTTCAACATGGTTCTCTCTCCCCTCTCTCTCTGTCACTCTCTCTTTCTCTCTCTCTCTCTCTCTCTCTCTCTCTCTCTCTTCCTCTCGCTCTCTCTCTCTCTCTGTTAGAATCGAAGGCTAACCAAGGTCGGCATTAGAAAACTTTTGTAGCTATTTCTGGAGCCTAAGCGCTCATCATCCAAACGCCCTTACTGACGTTTGTCGTCTTTTACGACACGTGCAGGCCACTGTTGGCCTATTATTCAACAACCCGGATACAACACGGGTAGCAATGTAGAGTAAATAGTAATCAAGATAATATAAATTAATCTAGAAATGTTTGCTAACTTACCCCATGAGACAGGGCGTAAATCACAGGTCGACCAATAAACACAGCCTGAGCCCCCAAAGCAATGGCTTTAAGTACATCTGTACCCGTGCGAAACCCCCCATCTATATATACCTCACACCTCCCCCTCACAGCTAGTACCACCTCTCTTAGCACATCAATCTACGCATCAATCAATTAATTAATTGATCGTTAATCAATCGATCGATTAATTTATTTGAAGGTCAGTCTACTAGCAATTTAGTCTTGATCAACATAGCAATCAATAGATCACAGAAAACATCAATTGATAGATTAATCAATTAGCAGATCACACAATAGATCTATCAATTAATCAATCAATAGAACAATCAGTAAATCAATCAATACATCACCATTATTAATAGATCAATCTCGCTAATCGTTTCGTGGAAGGATGAAATTATTGATCTATGGAACACTCTATACGGAGCGCGTAAGTAGACTTTGAGTATTAATGTGTACCATGGACCTACCCGCCACTTGGCAGAACCTGAACCGTTTTGTGGAAGGGTGAATTTGTTGATCTATGGAACCCTCTATACGGAGCGCGCAAGTAGACTCTGCGTATAAACGTGTACCTTAGACCTACCTGCCACTTGGCAGATACTGAATACCAGAGTGAAACTTGTATAAAGGCGAAAAGTGACGCGACATTTTACTAACAGTTCCAAAGGTACTGCCAAGTTGTCTTCCACCATGATTCGATACGAGTATGCCTGCAACACCCGCATCTACGGCTAGTTCAGCGTCCTCGCCTAGTTAATCAATCAATCAAAATAATAAGCATCCTAGTCTGATCGATCAATCAATCGATCAATCAAATTAATACCTTAAAATAGTAGTCTGGATTTATCAAGATAGATCTAGATATATCTAGATATATCAAATCTATAGATCAGTAAATCACTGCAGAAATCAAATCAGAAAAATGATTAGTCTCCAGTCAATCAAATGGTCGATTAATCCATCAATTGTGCAGTCAATCAAAAATCGATGCAACATCTTAAACTAAAAAAGTTCAAATATATTGAACGAAGAAACAATATAAGTATATTACACTAATACTTTAGCTCATTGTGTCACGTACGAATAAATTAAGTCTTACATAGGGCCAGCAGGTTAACAGTTACAAAAAATGTAAAAACTGTTTTAAAAATGTGCGTATACGTAAAGTGTAAAAAATCGTAAAAATAAACGCCAAAATGTAAACAAGTGCGTATATGTAAATGGCGTAAATTCAGCAATACCGCAAAGGATTCCTTTAGCTATGACTGGAAGTTTAGTGAACGAGCACAACCACTTAACGTCAGCCCAGGATGTTCTTGGATTAAACAGCGTCAGTATAAAAGGATGCTGATGCTCAGTGAACTGGACCTCTTTCTGTACTAAGTTAGGATACCTGCGTGAAACGAGCATAAATGAATAGAATGTCTTAATAGCGTAGTGGTAACGTCATGAAAGTTTAAATTACAGATCCTGAGGTGAATTGAACTCTCGCGGGTTCGAATCCCAGCCGCGCTGATCTGAGAGTAAAATCTCGGACATTCACTGGACTGGTTCTACGGAAAATGGACTAAAATTGTCTAACGTTTTCAACATGTGGTATTAAAAGTGATAGATATCGACATAGTTGATCATTTCAATATAATGTGTGATTGCTTTTTTATTAAATTTAGTAAATTTATGGCAATGAAAAATAAATGCGAAAACAGAGGCAGAGCCAAATTTAACGTTAGTTACTTCAACGAGAAACTGGAGAATTATTAGGAGGAGATAAGCAGTAGTTGATGACTAGCTGATGACTGGCTGATGACTAGCTGATGACAAGCTGATGACTAGCTGATGACTAGTTGATGACTAGCTGATAACTAGATGATTAATAGCCGATGACAAGTTAGTGACTAGCTGATGACTAGCTGATGACTAGCTGAAACTCTATACTGTCCTTAAGGAAAAACATTAAAGTGTAAACTAATGAACAGACTTTAATTAGAAAACTGTAACACATGCGTTAGTCATGTGTGAAATCAAAAAAGGATGCCTTTGGTTCAAGTCTCAGAAGAACAGTCTCTGACAGTAACCATAGTGATACGAAATCGACATTAAATTTATCTGTACCTCTCTTGTTTTGTAACATTGGCCCATTCCATTGATTGCAGCGTTGGACTGTAGATAAATATATTCAGCTTAATAATCGCAACGAGCAATATCGCTCTCTCTCTCAGTCCCCCTCTCTCTCTCTCTCTCTCTCTATGTCTCTCTCTCTCTTTCTCCCTCTCTCTCTCTAGAGTTCTGCACAATGGCAAATCCAAGATTTGCCATTTGGCAAATAAAATCCACGTACATATTCCTTTTCAGAATCTGCTTTCGCATTCCATCAAGAGCATCAGCAGGTTAATTACTCCACAAAAAGCAAAACCATATCTATACCTTGTGTAGCTTATAGCTTGGGATAAAATACGGATCCTGAGGTGGCTTCCTGTTGCTTACCTCCATTGTTAATTCGTCGTCTCGTACGGCACGTGCAGTTAACGATTGGTATATTCTTCAGTGTTCCGGATCCATCAACGGAATACTGAATCCATAAGAGAAATATATTAACATGATGTAGGACGGAGAGAATTTGAGACAGTCTATTCCTATCCCGACCCTAGTTAAACTGGGTTTCAAGGGAAGATGATGATGATGATGATGATGATGATGATGATGATGATGATGATGATGATGATGATGATGATGATGATAAGTGCTACATATTGAATATTCTAATGATTAATTGAGTTGATTTGATGCTGTTTATCAATTGTAAACTACTAGGTTTGCATTGCTTAACTGTACTTGTATGCTAATTGTTCTTTTCGTTTATTTTTTTTCTATATCTTTGTTCGAAACTACCATGTATTGGTGAAATAAGTTTATGTAAGAGAAATATATTAAAAGAAAATGCGCACGTGAATGGACTCTTTATTACTATATCATCGTATAATTTAGCCCTTGAGCCCCCTCCGGGTCCCGAACAAGGAGAATCCACGGTGACCACGAGGGCCTTGTAGCCACTCGCCTCAGCCCTCCTGATCAACCTGACGACCAGCTCTCTGTCAGAGAAGATGTAGAGGTTATAGAAGAGACAGGACTCGGGTGGACAGGCCTTGATTACGTCTTCCAGTAACATTCCTGAGAAAGAGCTTAGAGTGTAGGCTGTGTCGATCTTAGTAACACCTGTAAGTAACGACGTAGTAGCTAAATATAGTCTTATAATCTCTCTCTCTCTCAATCGACAATCAATCAACTTATCAATCAATCTATCGGTCAGTCAGTCAATAAATAAATCAATCAATCAATTATCAACCTATCAATCAATCTATCGGGCAATCAGTCAATAAATAAATCAATATATCAATCCATTATCAATCAAGTAATCAGCAAATCAATCAATCAATTAATAAGTCAATCAGTCAATAAATCAATCAATCAGTTAGCCAGCCAGCCAATCAATCGTATGTATTTCTAAGCACCGTTATATGTAAATTGCTGCAGTAGAGCAAAATTGGCAACGGAAAGACAAAAGGACTACAGCTTATTAAGCAACAATATCTTATTAAATTTGGAATATTAAAGATGTAACAGAATTGTTGGGGAAAGGAGTTAGAGTCAGACAATGACATGGGATGTTAGATCATTTGATAATAATTTTTATAGAGATGAAAAGAAAAGCTAAGAATAGAATTGGTTGTAATAGTTCTATGTCATGGACCTGCCGTTAGGCAGTGCACAAAGAGAAAGAGAGAAAGATAGAAGCCTATCGACCAATTGTAATTTGTGTAATTGTATTGTGTAATTGGCTCGAGTCAGTGGCGATGTCGGTATGATACTCGACCGCGGATCAGTATGTGCGGGGTTCAAATCCTGGGCTCGCCCATCACTGACATTGCTTTCGAGTGAGGAAACTGACGTTAACATGAACTGTTAGCTATTTTAGTTTTGAGTGTATATATACATCTCTGTATACTGCATTGTTCTTGTATGTCTAACTCCGTAAATTGCTTACTAATACACTCAAATAGTGTAATTGTTGACCTCTAGCGGCTCCTGCCTCAGAGGATGAGTGAACTTGACCCTGCCAAGCAGTGGGAGAGACACAAACTGGGAAAGAGATCCTGTGCCCCAGTATGGTCGTGCTTGTGTCCTTGCTTGAGACGTCCCTCAACATCCGTGGCTTCAGCAGATACCTGTGATGAAATGTGTAGGAAATTTGTAGAGACGTCCCTGACATTGGCTTATGGCGAGGAACCGGACGTTAAATTTTTATTGATTAATTGATTGATTGATTGATTGATTGATTGATTGAAATAGAATTGTTCTGAAATTAAACTTTCAACATGTAGCAACTCTCTCTCTATTAGTGCACTGCCTACTGACAGGTCCATGGTATATAACGCCTCTGCTCATCTCTATCTTTCGTTTTCCTTTTCGTGTCCACATATGATTAGATCTTCAAATCATCTACAGCATTCCTTTTGATATACCATTATTCTTGGGGATTCTGCTTATGACGAGGTGGGCCCCTATGCCTTCCTCAGCTTCTATTAACATTTACTGAGCAGGGGCCCAGTAATTATTAATTAATAATTGACTAATTTAGAAGTTTAGAGTACTATTAATTTAACAATCAATAAATATTTATAACAGTAAAAACATTTTCAAATATAACAGATCTTATGTAATTTTATATAATTTAAATACATATTTAGAAATGAAGACATGATTGCGATTATTCTAAGAATTTGCTGCTAAAAGACTAAATCTAGAAAAAGATTAAAATTATTAAATTACTAATTATTAAAATTATTATTATGTACGTTGCACTAACCTTTGGATGGATTTGAAATTTGCTCGATATGTGTTACCCTCTTCGCTGGCACCATAGAAGAAGTCGACCGCCCATGAGGGCAAAGTGTTCTGAGCTGCCTTCTCGTAGTCCGAGAGTCGCAACATTTTATGCTAAGTTTATTTCTATTTAGTTTATAATTATTAAGATTTGTATTATTTTTATTCTATTTACATTTATATAGATTTTTATTATTTCCATTTAGTTTATTTTTATTTAGATTATTTATTGTTAGAATTTGGAAGAAGAGTTGGATAGGACACAAGATTAAAATTACGTAGATTATAATTTGTAATTTAACCAGGAGAAAAATATTAGAATTGCAATTAAATTACATTTTTTCAAGTACTATTTCATTTGAAATATTTTTAGGCCTACAACGGAGTGTGTAGACCTAGACCTAATTTTAACGGCCTCTTTACACATTCGTGGCCAAATTTTTTTGCAATTCTTTCATTATTTTCTAATAAAACTGGTCCTATAGTCATAATAAATACACTTATTACTACCTTGACATTTATTTTTGATCAATTGAAAGAAAAAGTTTTGTTCCAATATTGGAACATGGCCACGAATGAGTTAATTAATATTGGTAACTATCAACTACACGTATATTGTATTAGTTTCTCTTAGATTACTGTCTAGTCGACTTGTAATAACTGAGATCGGGTTCGGTTGCTATGGTATATATCTCAAATACAATTAGTTACGCTGGTTTCATAAAGACAATAAATTGCTGACGAAGTTGCGGCCGCGAAATCAGTTGATCAAAGTCCGAGGAAAGGTCTTCAAGGTCTCTCTCTCTGTCTCTGTCTCTGTCTGTCTCTCCCTCTCTCTCTCTCTCTCTTTCTCTCTCTCTCTCTCTCTCTCTCTCTCTCTCTCTCCCTCCTAGGGCACTGCCTATCCATTATCTTCTACAGTCCAGTCTCGCTGCACGCTACCATTCTTTGGTCACATGCAAATCGTACTTCTGGTAACAATTTTTCTCCTACTTTTATTCCTTCTTCCATGTTTTCCATAGCTTCCTCCAACATTGCCTCAGCTAAAATGCTAAATAGCAGTTCGATATGCTCCAACCTTGTCTTACTTCACGTCCTATTTCACCTTCTTCTGAGTATTATTTTTGGATTTTGAAGACTCCTCTTTAATTTTAAACTTGTACATGAATCAAAAGACTAATTTTAAACTTGTACATGAATCAGTCTTCTATCTCTCTGTATCTTCTATGTAAGCTATATGATGACTGCTAAATATAAATATCTAGATTGATTGGTTTGTTATATTAGGTAAACCTTTTGAATAATTGACTTTAATTAATTAACTCTATAGTTGCCTAATTGCTAATTAACTCTATATTTAAAAATTACATTCCTAACACTGTCTTATAGCGAGAAACTAGACATTAAATACTTTTGTTGATATATAATTTTCTGTATATACATGTATATATTTATCATATATAGGCCTTTATATATATATATATATATATATATATATATATATATATATAGAGAGAGAGAGAGAGAGAGAGAGAGAGAGAGAGAGAGAGAGAGAAAGAGAGAGAGAGAGAGAGAGACAGAGAGAGAGAGAGAGGCTTACTCATGAATATAGTTTTTCTATGGATAAAAATCCGCCGGTCTGGGCGTAAAGGAGATCTGAGACTATAATTGCACTATTTACTAAAAAGATTTTAGGAAAGAGTAGTTTTTACCAGAACAGTGGTTTAAACCACGGTCTAGCGCAAAATTGATAGTTACTAAGCGTAATTCTCAGATTAGGCCTCCTAGGAGGAAGAATAAGCAATGTAAAAATAAAAGAGAGAAAGAGAAAGTACAACAAGAAATTGTGAGTGAACATGAGACGGAGTGTGCGAGAGAAGTAGAGAAATAATGACTGAGAGATGTTTCTAGTACTTTTTTGTTCGAATAGTGACATACATCGCCATTGGCTGGAGCCAGTGGCGATGTCGGTAAGATATTCGACTGCGGATCAATATGTGCGGGGTTCAAATCCTGGGTTCGTCCGTCCCTGATCTCACTCTTGAGTGAGGAAACTGACGTTAACGTTAGCTTTTTCAGCTTTATACATGACATACTTCATGTGTTGCATGGTTTCCTTTCTTAAGTGATGTTTTTGTAGTTTTCGTTATTTCCTCCTTTTCCTCTCCATTGTTATTAGTAATCGTTGCCTTCTATTTGGGAAGAATTTATGGCTGTGTTGATTGGCATGGGGCTAGTTTATAATTGTTCGTCGTAGATAAACTCACAAGTTTTATTTCTAATTAAAATTCGCAAGTCATTGAGGCCAGCTCTCTGGTCCGCAACAGTATTGTATAATGTGTGAACTTTGTGCAGTATTAAAATTAATTGACCTAGTATAATTACTCGGTCAATAAATAAAAACTAAACGAATTAAACTTAATTAATTAATTCAACTGAGTAATCTAGATCATCCTAAATTTATGTAGTTTATACTGTATAGTATTATTTCTCACATGGTTCTGTAAAAAAAAGTGAGGAATGGATTTCACTTTGGTAAAGAACGTTTTAGTTAAAAATAACTATTGCGCCCTTTACTTTCAGATTAACAAATCCTAGCCCTCAAAACCTTTTTCTTTTTTCTTTCTCTCTCTCTTTCTCTCTCTCATCTCTCTCTCTCTCTCTCTCTCTCTCTCTCTCTTTAATATTTTGCCAAGTGACAGGTTCAATATGCATATTACTGCTCACATGTCACAAAACAGATAACGTTGATTAAAATTAAACTATAGAATAATTCGTTAGTTCAAAACAGCCGGAAAGTTTCAGACTGACGGTGTACCTTGTGATACTGAATTAGATGTTAAACTTAGCTTTCTATGGTAGAAAGTTCTATGCTAATAATTGCTTTAATTTACTATGAACACTTTTTGTAAAATATAGAGATGTGTTTGTAAATTAGAGGCTACTCCGTGAAACATTGCGCATTAAACCGACCGACCGACCAACTCGACCGTGGATCAGTTGATGCGGGTTCAAATCCTGGGCTCGCCAGTCACTGACATCGCTGAGTTTCGAGTTAGGAAACTGACGTTAACCTTAGTTTTACTAGCTTTTTTAAACATTGGTATTTTACCCGGTCTCTAATGGGCATTGGCTCTAGAAAATTTTGAAGGGATAAACGAAAGCAAATGACAATTTATTTCTTTATCCAGTGGGACGAATAAATACCGTGTTATGAGAGATAATTCTGCAATATTTACTATCTGCAATCCTTATTGTCACAAGGCAACTATTGAGAAACTATGCTGAAATGTATGGTGCCAAATATTATGATATAGACCTTTTATAATAGGAAGTGGCAGCACTGCTCAAATAGTCAACAAAGCCGAGTGTGGAGTGGGGAGGGATTGTGTTTACATTCACGGCAGGCAGAGTTGAATTTATACTCGTATATTAAATTATGTATTTCTTAATTAATTATCAGAATGACATTATATAATTTTTAATAAAATTATATTTCATTTACTTATCAAATGACAACAAAATAATGTCACAATTTACATTCAGTAAATGTCAACATAGAATATTTAAACAGGATATCTATCATGTATGGGATATTTTACATTGTAAATTGAAGCCGTAAAATCAGATTCCACAGATGGAGCCTCCTATTAAAGAAAAATGTTCAGGGTGATTTTTCAAAGTAAACAAGTTTAATAAGAGGTCTATATAGTTACATTCGAATAAAAAAGTTGCAAAATAACTAAAAATTAATTAATAACACGCCATTCTAATTATCGTCAGCGAAATATAATTACGCCTTTCTCTAATATTTCATACTGTCGATCCTACCTGGAGTAATATTTGTCCTGCATACTATGTAACACGTTCCTATTGTATTCTGTGTAAAAATGGATTTACATCAGCGCAATAATTAAAAGCTGATTTTAGTATGATCGAAGCCGGTTAGGGCGGTTTAATCTGGTTTCAACCGGTTCACTCAGGCTTAGCTGACGTAGATAACTCTGGACCGAGTATAAACAATAGCCGTGCGACGTCTGTATCTCAGCAGCATATACGTCAAGAACGCGAACAACAAGGCACCGGCCAAACAACCAAACACCACTGCAACGATATAGCCAGTCGTCCAGACAAACACTTCTTCGTCATAGTAGACCATTTCCAGGTAATCATCTTGCACTGAAATAATTAAACAAAAATACGTACATCCTACTGAATTGATAGGCATCTTGCACTGAAATGGTTATATAATAAATGCGTGCATCCTAGTAAATTGATACTCATCTCGCACTTAAATACTTAAATAATAAATACCTACAGCCTTGTAAAAGTAAATTGTCAATGCTAACGACAGTTTCCTCACTCGATAACGACGTCAGTGACGGGCGAGCCCAGGGTTTGAACCCCGCACACAACTATCGCTTTCCATGCAATATTTTTAAAATTAAGACATTGGAGTGCTAATTATTGACCGCATTTGACGAAGAGTTGACCACTAGGGGACCAGGTTGAGTTGGGGCTGAGCTCGGTCCACCTGCCTAACCCGGCCTGGTCGTAGGGCTGCAGGTAGGGTCCCAGCAGCTGTGCCTGCTCCAACGAGGTTGCGGTGCAGAAATTTCTCACTATTGTTAAATTGTAAAAAAATAAAAATAAAAATCATTAATTGCATGAAAATTAGCAGTAATTGCTTAAATATTAGCATTAATTGACTGGAGCCAGTGGCGACGTCGGTAAGATACTCGACCGCGGATCAAAAAATAAAATAAAAATAGGATTAATTAAGCGTCTGGCTGATTGGGGAATTTAAAAATGATTATAGATTGATTAGATAAATAAGAGAATATCATTAAGAGAATAATATTTTCCCCATGTTGTGCCCGGGTTGCTTGAAGAATATAGACCAATCGTGTGCGGTGTACGTATGCACGTGTCGTAGAAGACGATATAAAAACTAGATCCAAATCAACGTCAGAAAGGGCATTCGATTAGTGAGCGCCCAGGCTCCAGAAATTGCCACAAAAAGTTAAAGGAATGAATAAACTGTCTGCTCGTATCTCGACTTCGATTAAGCTGGGATTTAAGGGAAGATGATGATGAAACACAGAATAACATTAGAGATTAAATATATGTGAATTGTGGCTCGTTGTTCGTTATTTTGATTCTTTTGAAGAATTGAGAGATTATCTTATACATTGAATGAGTGAATAATATTTATATAGAATGAATTATTCAATGATCATTTGGATGTTTGATAGATTGTTTGTCTGTCTGATTAAATGATTAATAGATGATTAATTTCCCCGTGTTGTGCTCGGGTGTGGCTGGACCACTGCAGAATAGGGCAACCGCAAACAAGCTGCCGTGTGTACGTAAGAGGCGACTAAAGGCAGGAGCTGAGGATGGTAAGAGGGGACCCACCTCACCATGAAATATTTTCCCCGAGGATTAAATGTTAATTAATTCACCTAACTGAGGAAGGCAACGGGAAACCACCTCAGAAGCCATACTTTTTCCAAGCTATAGGCTACATAAGGTATGGATAAGGCGTAGAGTTTGTGAAGGGATTAACTTGTAGATCTAAAGAGTGCTCTTATGGAGCGAGAAAACAGACTTTGAGTATGAATATGTACCTTGAACCTGCCACTTGACAGTGCACTGAAGAAGAAGATCAACTGATTCAGTAACTAATCAGTTATTTTTTGTTGGTCTGTCTCACTCACTCACTCACTCACTCTATATCACTCATTCACTCACTCACTTATCAATCATTCACTCGATCCCTCGCCGAATGACTTCCATATCAACTTAGTGATTGATTAATCATTCAGATTTATTTAATCATACTCAATGCTAGGATTAAATTTCTAGATTAAGATCTATTGATTGATTGATTTATACCAATAACCCAGCCATGCTGTCTCTTATATCGTTTGATTGAATTAAACCTATTCAATTTTACCCCTGGTTGTATCGTTTGATTGAATTATACCAATAACCCAGCCGTGCCCATTGTCTCTTGTTCCATACTCTATGTAGTGTGACACTGAGACGCTTGAGGTCACGTGCTGGACATATGTAGGCATATCATCACATGTAAACTCTCCCTCATCGTAAAGGCCATTTATCTCGGGGCGCAGGGTGGCCCCCGTTACTTGCACCCTCAAACAACCGCGTACTGCAAAATTTAATATTTTAAATGTAGGCATATTGTTTGTTCATGGAGTAACATTTCAAGCCACAACATAAATGTACACTAATCAAATAGTAATAATAATGGTCATCATCGTCATTGTCATCAGCATCATCATCATCATTATCAGAGAGAGAGACAGAGAGAGAGAGAGAGAAAGAGACAGAGAGAGAGAGAGAGAAAGAGAGAGAGAGAGAAAATATGTTTATCAGATCCAAACAGTATATATCATACAAAATGAAAACAAGCACACGGAAATAGTAAAATGGAATAGAAAGCAAAATAATATGAGATACAATTTGAAAAAGAGAAATATAGCATCAGTCAAACAAATTAAGAAGATGCAGAAACAATAGGCCATCAAAGAGAACGAGAAGCGTTCTATCTAGTTGAACACCTATGTATGCAGAGCTAACAGACGAGCAGAATCATATAATAGAATAATAAATTACAATAGAATAGCAATAGAGAAAGAAAACAAGAATCCACGTACCTTTGAAAACGAGACATCCAATAACGATCAGAATGGTTGCTAAATATGGAGACATATTAGTAAACTTAGTAAAATTAGAAGTAGACTAGATTTAAGGAAATTTGTCTTTAGTCAGAGAGTTATAAATGCTTGGAATAGTTTGCCAAGCGAAGTTGTAGAAGCACAATCAGTGAATGCGTTTAAAAACAAATATGATAAATATAGGATCGTGTAAATATGCAAATTAAATAAACATGTAAATTAGATGCTAATTGCATGTTCAGTGTGATACATATGTATAAATCTGATATGTTGACATGAAGGTTGTATGATTTGATTTTTAAAGTAGGACTAATTAAGTATTTTACGATGTACAGATAGCTGAAATTAGACATTTTATATTGAACTGTGGGGTGTTATCAATATTAATTGGTATTAGTTAAGAGTCTGATGAGTCTTAAACAAGCATATAATTGCTTCCTGACTCTGTAATGTTATGTTATATGTTATGTTATATCTGAAAGAAAGCATCATGTTGGAAGAATAGGCCTATCTATTAGAAAACATCAGGAAATATACTTTTTACTGCACTATAATTAGGAGTTAAAATTTGTCGGATAATATTTACCTATTATTCTGGAGTTATATTTGAGTTTTGCAGAAATAATTCAACTTATGATAATTTGGATTTAGTATTCTAGATATACCTGGCTACCCTAGCAAATACTCTCAAGTTTGTAGTAGATTTGTATCGCGTCAAAAGTGATCTTCATTTTTTACGAGGGTTGGTCAATGAGTAATGAGATAGGCAGATAAAACATTAAATCTGAATGAGAAATGCTTCATAGTTTTTAGACATAATCTCCACGAAGGTTCAACACATTTTTTCCAACGAGGTTCAATTGCTTTAACTGTGTCCAGGAAAATGATTCATGAAACCCCTCTCACAATTTTTTTTACTTTTTTGAAATATTTGACAATGTTCTTGCTCACACCTTCGTCGCTGCCAGCAAAGCCTGCCATTGATGAGCGCGGCTTCGAATTGCTACAACATCCGCTATGTTCATCAGATTTGGCCCCATCTGACTGACATCTGTTTGAATTTCTAAAAGAATCACTTCTTGGACAGAAATTTGACAGCGAAGAAAATGTCATCCATGGTTAAAGGGGCTTCGTAAATCATTCTTCCTAGATAGTGTGAAAGCACTTGAACCTCGCTGGAAAAAATATGTTGAACTTCCAGGAGCTAATGTCGAAAAACTCTGATACAATTTTTGCAGATTTATTGTTTTGTCTCCTTTTCGCATTACATATTGATCAACCCTCGTATATAAACTTAGAAATCATCCAAAGCATATAGTCTAATTAATAATCACTGAAACTGAGCATCTAAAATCACGATATGACTTCATTTATTGAAACTACTGTACCGTTGCGGCCTACTAATACAGCTAATATTTACGAACTCATCGAAACGTGATGGATTTTAAACCAATTAGAAAAGTAACGCCCTTAAAACCAGCGAAAACTGATTTCATCCTATCTTCGGCAGGTATTTCCTTCCTGAAGCATTTAGGCAGGAGCGGTAGACTTAGCCTAAGCCTACCTACGCTACTTTTAGCGTAGGTAGGCTAAAGGCTAAGTAGGTACGTAGGCTCTTTCAATTCAAGTTGCAACGAACGTGTGAACTGAAGTGCACACTTTATAAGTTAAGTCTTATATAGCAGAGATGTACTTCAGAATTATTTTGAAAAAGGTTAGAAAACAATTGACATAGGCTACTTATTGATGAAAAATGTAAACACGCATTATAGTGATGATCAACTGTAATGATATCTATAGGGCCTACTTTTACTACCACATGATTAACCTTTGGGCAATTTAGATCATTTTCCGTGTAACCAGTCCAGTGAATGTCCGAGATTTAACTCTCAGATCAGCGCGGCTGGGATTCGAACCCACGAGGATTCAATTCACCTCAGGATTTGTCATTTAAAACTTCATGACGTTACCCCTACGCTAATAAACCATTTTGCGTCCACATGTACGTTAAAGGGCTGCGAGAAAAACGCTACGGCTTCAAATAACATCCGATAGGATGGCATGCTTCTGTCTTTCATGATAACATAAAAGCATTATGTAACCAGTTAAAAGCTAAATGTCATTTAAGTTTTGCTTTAGGCATATCCAGAAAACGTGAGGCATCTACATGTATATGGCGCATGACGTCATCTGCATTGCAACGCGAAAATGCTACTGCCGTCAATGACAACATCGAACACTATTATGAGACAAATTCAAGCCAGTGCACAAGACGTAGCCTTGGTCTAAAACGGTTTAAATTCCAAAATCCAAAAAGCACTCCAAAGATATAGAGATGCATACCCGAATATGATAGCATTTGAGTAATTAAATATTTTCATTTTAAATATTAAGTATTTTAAATATTTTAAATATTTTTTTAAACTGACACTTTACAGCGATAATTGTATGAATTGTATACTGTAATATTTAAATTTTACAGATGCTTGGGTTTCGTACTATGCAAGGTACAATGTATGTGCCCATTGTTCCCAGTAGAGAACTAGCATCCGTTTTCAGGGTAGAGTTGAAATTGAAAAATTAAACATTATTTTCTTTATATTTGGACTATTTGAGACCATTTTAAGAATTACAGCTTGAAAAAATGTGTAGAATCATTTTTGGTATTACTATGTTAAGAGTTAAAGAAGAAATAGCTATATATCTGTATAAGCTGAGTATTGTTATTTATCTTTACATATGGATTACGTAATTCTCTGTCCTTTTTTTCTTGTTTCTGTCATTGTATCGTGCAATGTCTTATGGACTGTTGTCTGAAATAAATGAGTGATGATGATGATGATGATATGGCGACTTGCGGCCATGTTTGTTTTGTCATGGATGGCTGGATAATCTAATGTTATTATTTAGTTCTAATGTAAATTTAATGTACAATTATTTGTCTAATTATATTAAGAAATCTTTTCACGTCTAGATCTTTAATGATTTTTGTTGCGCATACTAAATTATAAACTTGATGAGTGCCTAAACAGATGTACTTAAATTATAATCATATGGCGGCATTCAACTCAGCTTAATTAAATGCCAATTACATTTGTTGAAACAATTTGTACGTTCTAAAATATCCATAGTCGAACTGGAGCAAGAGATTATTAGAGGACACCATATTTGATCAATGTTTAATGATATTAAGACTCTATATCGAATCTTGTAGTATTTAACTAAAACGGTGTTTGCCGACAAAATGCCACTAATTATTATCACTCGCGCAGAAGGATATAATTTTTGCTCATTTAGATTATATTGTATACCTTTAGAAAGTAAATATTAGTAATTAAAAAATCAGGAAAGTTAAAAGTAAGTTTAAGATAATTTATTTTCACTAACTTCTTGAACAACAATTTTGCAGGTAACATTGTTCTTGTAACAACTACAATACGATTAGAGTGCTACTGTTGTCCATGACAACATTGAGCACTGTGATACTAATTCAAAGCCGATGAGCAGAGTGAGGGGTCCATAAACGGTGCAAGCCAAAATCCGGGTGGTCAGTCCAAGGAAGGGTACTAGCGGAATGGAGTTGTACGTTATGACCGGCTCATAGGGGACATAGATATAAATAGACATAAACAAAATGTTAAAAATTATATAAATGTAGCAGTGAATATATATATATATATATATATATATATATATACACATAATACATACATATATATATATATATATATATATATATATATATATATATATATATATATATATATACATGTATATACACATAATATACATATATATATATATATATATATATATATATATATATATATATATATATACTCCACATGGTTGTAAATAACAGCTAGTAGGGTGATATTTTTACTAAATCTATTCATATTTGAGGGAGGTAGCTTATCTCTTAAAATAAAAATATACAAAAATGTTTCTAATTGCTATGCAATACTTTTTAAGAGGTGATGACGACTTTACTAAATTCTTGCGGTTTTTGTTTTAGATTTAGGCCTTTTGTACGAACAATAATTCATTTATTATCTAGGATGGAAATTATCAGACATTGACTTAGTGTCACATTACACTAGTCACTGCTTCTTGAGATTGCACGTTCGTTCGGCCGACATCTGCTAAAATGTCGGCTAGGACACCTCTGCAGCCGGTGTTTGAGTCGATCAAGACCGATCATATAAACCCACCGCGCCATGGGGTTGCGAAGGTAAGTTCGTTTTATAGTTTTAAAAATACAAATTCAAAGATATAAAAGATATACTACATTTTCTAATTCCGACTTTAGTCGGGACCCTAGTAGTTAAACTGGGATTTAAGGGAAGATGATGATGACGATGATGAAAGGTAGAAAAAATTTAAAGCTATGTATCACATAAACACATCATGTTAAGAAGTAGCGAAGAATTCATTTTTTGGATATAGAAAACATTATGCGTAGAAATAAATATTGGATAGTCAAATTTTCATAGATCACAAGATATATACAAAAATCTATATAAATGCCTACTTAACACTGACTATTGTTTACTCTTTTTCCAGGTATTGGATGATAATACTTCGTCAACCTCGAGAAGAATTAGCTCACCGATAAATCGCAGCGGCCATGATGAGCCTCACATAGGAAAATATCGGCTGATAAAAACCATCGGAAAGGGTAACTTTGCCAAGGTTAAACTTGCCAAACATCTGCCAACAGGGAGATATGTACGTAATCCTGTATAAACTTTTAGTTTTTATATCTAGTTTGAATTAGTATTCTATCTTCCTAATCAATTCAATTAATATTTTATTGCACTACACCACCAGCCAATCCCCTGTTTGAGACTACCCAATCCCATATTCTATCTTAATAATCAAATCTTAAATTGTTTTTTCAAGTTTATTGTAAATGTAGTACAATTCTCTCATTTTCAGTAATCTGTTTATTCCGACTCTACACTTGCAGCTTTTTAGATGGTATTACTGGATTTAATGCTGGAAATATATACAATATATGCAACAAGCCAACATACTTCGAATTGGAACCGATTCGTTTTTATGTACTTTCTATTTAAATTTTTATTTGTATTTTTTATCACTTTTCTTTTAATATTCTGTTGGGAGGATGTAAGTGCTTTTGTGCTAGTATGTCCTTGTTCATGTTTTAAACCTGATATTTAAGTTTTGCCTTGTGATTTTAGTGAGTTAAAGATTATCTATATTATTTATTTGGTAACATTTTCAATTGAAATTCGAAAGAAACTAAATTTTTTCTGAAGTAGAGTGTATACTCTATAATGATAGAAGTATTTGCTGTGGATTGGTTCTTTGATTTAGCACTGTATTTATTTCTATAATCAGTTCACTGTTGATTATTTTTGTGCGTAGGTTGCAATCAAAATCATCGATAAAACTCAGTTAAACCCTTCTAGCCTACAAAAGGTAAGTAATCATAAAGTATGATATTTGTTTATCTTATTGTCGGAAATTGGCTTTAGTAGTTCAAGTTTAATAACAGTTCCAAGGTGTAAATGTGCAAACCTGCGACTGAGTAAAAAGTGAGTATTGATGGATTACTTTAAAATTAGTCCTCTTTGGCACACGATTTTATTTTTATTATTTCTTTTAAATGTATTTTTAAATGTATTTGTTCTGCTACACCTTTTAAAATGTGTGTGTGTTTGTGTGTGGGTATTTGTTTAATATATGGGCTATATTGCATGAATTAAACGAATAAATGTCTAATGATAATAAAAAATACAGCTATGACACTGATCCAATATGTGGTATCGTAAGAAAATACCAAAATAAAAAATTAAACTATAAATAATGAAATAAATATAAAAATATATAAATATATGATAATAATTGAAATCAAAATTTATACTGTACATCTCTGATTGATAGATGTGTTTTGTTGTATATAGATGAATAAAATATATGAAATCATATTGATAAAAATATCTATCTTGACATTAGTTTAGACATTTCTGTTAGCAAGCATCTATATTGTGTAGGAAATTAACGCCAATTTGTTAAGTGCTACTAAAGTTGCAGTTAAACGCCAATTTGTTAATTGTTTATTGGCGTTTGTTTTTGTATTATTTCAGTTGTTTCGTGAGGTCAGGATCATGAAGCAAATAGATCATCCCAATATAGGTTGATATCAGACTAATTTATTGTACTCAATGTTGTCATGGACAACATCACTAATTGTTGTTAGGCTATTGTAATTTGACTTATTTTTTTATTTGTTTTATGTTCTTCATTTAATCATACATTTTTTCTCTAAACTTCTAATATGATAATGCTACATGTGTTTAGGTATGGCAGTTTTTGTAGGTCATTTTCCATTGTTTTTATTTGCTCTTGTTATTTTTAGGATTTTATGCTGTTTCTACTAATTTGTGGATCTAATTCTGTATGCAACCAATGTTGCTTTAACAATTGAATTCGAGACATTTTCTAACAATTCAAATCCAATCATACTTTAGTAGTCTATTTCGTGGTAGGAGTCTAGAACATTATAGGAGGAGTCTACAGCATGGTAGGAGGAGTTTAGAGCATTATAGGAGTCTACAGTATGGTAGGAGGAGTTTAGAGCATAGTAGGAGTCTACAGTATGGTAGGAGGAGTTTAGAGCATAGAAGGAGGAGTCTACAGTTTGGTAGGAGGAGTCTAGAGTTAGTAGGATGAGTCTGGAGCATAGTAGGAGGAGTCGGATATAAATAATAGTGAATAATTAATTTATGATAGGCAGTTTGAGGATTTCAGCTGTGCCTATGTTTCTGAAACTAACTGAATGTATTTGAGCTGTTCCTATGTTTCTAGTAACTGAACGTATTTGTTTGAATGTATTTTGACAGTTAAGTTGTATGAGGTGATAGAGACTGAGAAAACCCTGTATCTAGTCATGGAGTATGCCAGCGGAGGTATGTTTTAGCTTGTTGCTTCAGTGAATGTCAAAATAAGTCAGCGCGTGGCAGAACAATTTTATAAATAATTGCGGTTGTTAAATGTGTTTTTTTATTGTTAGTTATGTGTTGCCTTGCAATTATAACTAACATATTGCTTTGTATTGGTTTTTTATTAAAGTTAAGTGTTTGACTATCTTTATATTATATTTGATTGTATTCCTTTGTATTAATATTGTATTTATCATCATCATCATCATCATCTTCACTTGAATCCCAGTTTAACTAGGGTCGGGATACAAATAGACTGTCTCAAATCCTCTCTGTCCTATACCACACCACCAGCCAATCCCCTATCTGAGACTTTTCAATTAAAATTGTATTTAGTTTAAATATTTGACTATCTTTGTATAATATTTTATTGTCATATTTTGTATTCAGGTGAAGTGTTTGATTACCTGGTGGCTCACGGACGAATGAAGGAAAAAGAAGCCCGGGTTAAATTTAGACAAGTAAGTGCTTTTAAACCAATTTCGCTAAGGTCTAATTTCGCTTTGTTTTAGACATCGCACGAATCACTCAGCGCAGACTAGTTGAACAATCGTACTACATTCTGAAGCATTAGCCGCAGGTCTTATGATTCGTCTGGAGCCAGTGGCGAAGTTGGTAAAATACTCAACCGCAGATCAGTAGGTGCGGGGTTAACATCCTGTGCTCGCCGTCACTGAAATCGCTTTCGAGTGAGGAAACTGACGTTAACCTTAGCTTTTAGCTTTACTTTTCTGAAACCACTGCTCTACCAAAGCACTAACCTTAAATTCGTGCTGAATCATCTAAAATTGATTGATTGTTTGATTGATTGAGTGATCGATTGATTGATTAATTGACAGATAATATGTCTTATCAACGCTTGTCTTCTATTGAGGAAGGTCAACTTTTATAATATCTCTAGTCTAGTGCATTTAATTTTCTTGCTCTTTAATATTCTAGGTAGTTTACTGTGATCTTATCTCTGAATTTGTTTACGCTACTCTCACTGATTAATTGTCAGTTGAATTCTCTCCTTGTTCTTATTTATTTTTGTTAAACTACGTTTAGATTGTATCGGCTGTCCAGTACTGTCATCAGAAGCGCATCGTGCATCGAGATCTGAAGGTAAGCTTATCTAAACGTGTCTTTACACAATACTCTGAGGAACGCATGGGGGCCCACCTCGTCATAAACAGAATCCCCAAGAATAATGGTATACTAAAAAGGAATGTTGTGGATGATTTATAGATCCACTCGTATGTTGACATGAAGAGTTAAATGGAAGATAGAGATGAGTGGAAGGGTTATATACCATGGACCTGCCAGTAGCCAGTGCACTAAGAGAATACTCTTTACACAATACTCTGCCTCAGGGCACTACTGTGCTCTGAGCCGGTCCCAAACCTGAATAAGAGCAGAGGGTTGGTGGTAGGGTGCAGATAATGCCAACATTAAGCTCATGTTAACGTGAGTTTCGTCGCTCGAAAGCGATGTCAGTGATGGGCGAGCCCAGAATTAGAACCTAATTGTACCTAAGAAGTCTAATGAACGTGCATATTTTTGTTGACAGGCTGAGAATCTGCTGTTAGACCGGGACATGAATATAAAGATAGCAGACTTTGGGTTTAGCAATGAGTTCACGATAGGCTCCAAGCTCGACACATTCTGTGGCAGCCCACCCTACGCCGCCCCTGAACTATTTCAAGGTTAATTCCTCTACATCTCTATCGTCGTCATCATCATCATAGTATACTCATCATCATCATCGTCATCATAGTCTTTATCTTCATCATCATCATCTTAGTCTTTATCATCATCATCATTAGGGGGGATTTAGCGCACTCAGTTAAGCTGCGCGTCAATTGAGCGAAGTAAAGCCATGTTGTACGCGGTTAGTAAATTGTGGACGACCACTTTGGAAGACCGCGTGTAGACAGCTTTGAAAGTAAACAATCCACAGGGTGTTGGAGGTTATTCTTAAATCCGCGCCGGCTGCTATTGGAGCGCCAGCAAAGGCAACGATTACTAATAACCATGGAAAGGAATGGAGGAAATAATGTAAACTACAAAAAAAAACAGAAACTTAAGAAAGGAAAACATTGTAAACACATGTGGTATGTCATGTGTGTAACTATACGGAATAAATAATAAAATAAAATCGTCGTCATAGTCATCATCATCATCTTCATAGTCATCATCATCATTATCATAGTCATCATCATCATAATCATCATCATCATCATCATCATAGTCATCATCATCACCGTCATCATCATCATTATCATCATCATCGTCATCATCATCATCACCATCATAGTCATCATCATCATCACCATCATAGTCATCATCATCACTATCATCATCATCACCATCATCACCATCATAGTCATCATCATCATCATCTTCATAGTCATAGTCATCATCATAGTCATCATCATCATCATCATCATCATCATCATACTCCTCATTATCATCATCATAGTCATCATTATCGTCATCATCATTGTCTTTATCGTCATCATCATACTCATCTTCCCTTGAATCCCAGTTTAACTAAGGTCAGGATTAGTTATTTTGTAGCAAACATCTCTACATCTCATACGTGTTTGTATGTGTTTGCACACATGTTTGTATGTGTTTTTGTATGTGCACGTGTTTGTATTTATTTGTGTATGTGTATGAGAATGTGCATGTGTTTGTATGTGTTTGCACACATGTTTGTATGTGTTTTTGTATGTGCACGTGTTTGTATTTATTTGTGTATGTGTATGAGAATGTGCATGTGTTTGTATGTGTTTTCACACATGCACAGGTAAGAAGTACGACGGCCCAGAGGTGGACGTATGGAGCCTGGGTGTTATATTATATACTCTAGTCAGCGGCTCTCTGCCCTTCGATGGACAGAATCTTAAGGTTTGCGAACTAGCGTTATAAATCTACTAATATCATTACTCGTATTTATTTCCTGTGATGTTCAGCTAGATAAAGCTATGGTATAGCTAATGTTAACGTCAGTTTCTTCATTCGAAAGCGATGTCAGTGACAGGCGAGCCCAGGATTTTAATCCCGCGCATACCATCCACGGTCGAGTATCTTACGGACATAGGATCCAGACAGTAAAAGCTAAAGCTAATGCTAACGTCAGTTTCCTCACTCGAAAGCGATGTCAGTGACGGGCGAGCCAAGGATTTGAAATCCGCACATACTGATTTATTACATATATTTTATATTTATTATTTACACATATTCAATTGATGTATTTGATTACTGATAGATTTATGAAAGAGTATTGCGGGATAGTATAGGATACCAGTCTATATGTTGACAGACTTTGAGAACATGCTGATTGATTGATTGATTGATTGATTAATGAAGGAGTTGCAATAGGGCTATTGCTTGATATCTGTAAGATACTGTTCTATAGTATTGACGCCAAATGTGAAAACGTGCTAATTGATTGATTAAATGTTAAACTGGTTGATTGATTGATTAATGCATGAATTGCAATAGGACTATTGCTGGATAACTGTAAGATACTGTTCTATATTATCGGCATCGAATGTGAAAACGTGCTAATTGATTGATTAAACGATAAATTGATTTATTGCAGTAATGGTGGATTGATTGATTGATTAAATTGCAGGAGTTGCGAGAGAGGGTATTGCGGGGCAAGTATAGAATACCATTCTACATGTCTACAGACTGTGAGAACATGCTTAAGAGATTTCTAATCCTCAATCCTACAAAGCGAGCTACGCTAGATGTATGTGGTTGTTTATTTTCTTGAATGCGGTTGTATGGTTATTATACTTATTAGATCTAATTGATAATGTCTCTCACTCTTTCTCTCTCTCTCTCTCTCTCTCTCTCTCTCTCTCTCTCTCTCTCCCTACCTCCTTTCTTGCTCTTCTTCTCTAATTTATGGGTGCAGTTAGTGATTGATTTATTGGTGGGTTGATTGATTAATTGATTGGTGGGTTGATTTAGTGATTGATTGGTGGGTTTATTACATGAATTTTTGATGAGCTGAATCATTGATTGTTTTATTGGTATGTTGATTGAGTGATTGATTGGTGTGTTGATTTATTGATGGATTGCATTTTGCAGGCTATAATGAAGGATAAATGGATGAACATAGGCTATGAAGAGGATGAACTGAAACCATTTATAGAACCACCCAGAGTATATGGTGATGTCATACGCATTGGTTAGCTCTTCCATTCCACTTCTACTGATTGTTATTAGTTACTTGTTTTCTTGTCCAATGCATTTTCAATGCAGTGTTTTGTCATTTATTTTCTCTCTCTCTCATATTCGGCCAAGTGGCAGGTCCAGGGTACATATTTGTACTCATAGTCTACTTTCATGCTCCAGAAAGAGCATTAAGAAGTGGATTAAGAAGTTAATCCTTTTCCAAAAGGCTATAACTTTGTAGGCTATGCTTGTAGTTGTAGCTTTGGAAAAATATGTGACAACTGGATTATTTTAACACCAACGAAGAAAATAACTGGTACTATATTATCAAAACCCTAAGATATAAAAGTAAGATAAAAATGCCGGACCATTTTGGAAATAACTTTGTTCCAATATCTTTGTGCACATCGCTAGTAAGCAACTGCTATTAGTAGGTGGAACAGGTGCTGAAGAAATATAAGAAAGATATTGGTTTGACATCGTCACTGGACTGGAGCCAGTGGCGATGTCAGATATTCGACCGTGGATCAGTAGGTGCAGGGTTCAAATCCTGGGCTCGCCCGTCACTGACATCGCTTTTGAGTGAGGAAACTGACGCTAACCTTAGCTTTAACATTAGCTTTACCAGCGTTTTAAATTTTCTTATTTTAAATTTTTATATTATATGTTGTAAAACAAAAGTACATTGCTTCTAACTTTGATTTTTTTAAAGGAAAATGGTAACAATGGTCTATTTGGTTTGTATTAGGAAATTATAGTCGATACAATTTTCAGCCAGTTATTTATTTGCTTTTTAAAGGAACTAATTCCACTTTTGTTGCAGAGATAATGGTGACGATGGGCTATGCAAGAAAGGAAATAGAGGAATCGCTGGCTCAGCAGAAGTATAACGACATTATGGCCACATACCTGCTGCTCGGCAAGAAGAATTCTGACGTAAGAGCACTATTATGATCATTGATTTTGATAATTAGAATAATAATAATATTTTTTAAAATTTTATTTTTTATATATTTTTTACTAAAAAAGATTTTTACTTTTATTATTATTATTATTATTATTATTACTACTATTACTACTACCATTATATGATGTATGTATTTTGGCATTATAATTCTTTTGTCGTATAACTGCTGAATATGTTGTTGTTGTTGTTGTAAAACAGCTGGATATGTTGTTGTTTTTGTTGTTTAACAGCAAGATATGGTGTTTTTGTTGTCATAAAACAGCTGAAAATGTTGGTGTTGTTTAACAGCTGGAGATGTTGTTGTTGTTTAGCAACTGGAGATGTTGTTGTTGTTTAGCAGCTGGGGATATTGTTTTTGTTATTGTTACAGCTGGAGATGTTGTTTTTGTTATTGTTACAGCTGGAGATGTTGCTGTTGTTGTCTAACATCTGGAGATGTTGTTGCTGTCTAACTGCTGTAGCTGGTGTTGTTGTTGTTACAGCTGGAGAGCGGAGAGTCGCGACCTGGTAGCAGCCTGTCTCTGAGGCAACCCCTCACCCCAGTCATCAGCTCTGCTGGGGGCAGCAGCAGGGGGGCCGATAGCTCCTCCCCCTCCTACCACCCCTCGTCCTCGACAACCTCGAGCAGCAGGGCCACACGCACTGCGACAACCAGCGGAACTAGTGGTGCTCATAGTACGTTGCTTTCATTATACATATTTATTACTACTATTTATTATACCTATACTTATCACTACTTACTACTTTCATTATATTATTATTATTTATAATATTATTATTATATTATTATTATTTATAATATTATTATTATATTATTATTATTTATATTCTTCAAATAAATAATTTAAAGTCTCAGATATGAGATTGACTGATGACATGGTGTAGGACAGAGAGGATTTAAGAAAGTCTATTCGTACCCCGACCCTGGTTAAACTGAGATTCAAGGGAAGAAGATGATGATGATTATGATTATTATTATTTATATTATTAATTATATTATTATTATTTATAATTTATAATTATTTTTATTATTACTATTAACAGTCATTGCTTTCCTCTTCTAAGGCAGAAATAATCGAGAAGAATCAATTAAGATAAATTAGTTACATAGAATTAAATAAATTAGATGTTAGTCTGTGCGAAAATATTGTTATAACAAATACATCTGTTGCCATACAATACAAATAAAGATGTTGCTATGCAATGCAAATAAAAATGTTGTCGTGCAATACAAATGATTGCTTTTAGAATTTATTGTTTATTGGATTTATACTTGATTGATTGGATGCTCAGATGCATAAATCGCTGATTTTTTCTTAATCTTTGATTGATTGATTGATCGTTTTCTTTGATTGATTGATTGATCGTTTTCTTTGATTGATTGATTGATCGTTTACTTTGATTGATTGATTGTTAGAAAACACTTCTGCTACATCAGCATCGTCATCGTCGAAGAGGCCGTCAAGCGCCCTGGATAATCCAGTGAAGGAGGGGGCTAATGCCCCCACTGCAGGGGCTGGGGCGGCCGTGCCCGGGCACCAGATCATACCCCCCACGAGTATTAGCACTTCACCACCCACCCCTCCCCCTATAGTTCAATCAATCCCCTCAGGTGCAATGAGTGAGGTAAGATTTGTGTGCTTGTATCAATCAATCAATCAATAGGAATTTAACGTCCGGTTTTGCTGCAGAAGGCACTGCTAGGGGAGTGTATTTCTTCAGTTGTGCTTCTTTTTTAGCTTTAATCGTTTTGTGTTTACACAGAAAATATTTTTACAGTTTTGTGTGTACTCAAAAATTTTGCTGCTTTTGTTGTTAGTTATTTTTACGTGCCATAGTTGTTATTTATTTCATTCTTGCCAAAACTTAATTTTTTCAAGTTGGTTTTGAATCAATTGTAGCATCATTTCATCGATGTATATGTTTTAATTTTTGTTATCTTTATGTTAATAGTTTTTTATATTGTTTTATTTCCTTGCCTTTAAATTAGAATTATAATTTAATACTTGGTTTCTGGTCTTGTGTTGTTTACGAACTTGCTAGCTTGTGCTGAAGTTCATGCTTTCTTGTTAATTAGTTAACATATGTTGAGTAAACAGGATTGTTTTCTCAGGGAATGACGCCTCTGCCCAGTAAATGTTAGTCGAAGCTGAGGAAGGCACAGGGGGCCCACCTCGTCATAAGCAGAATCCCCCAAGAATAGAGGTATATCAAAAGGAATGTTGAAGATGATTTAGAGATCCACTCGAATGTGGACATGAAGAGGAAAACGAACGATAGAGATTATTAGAGGCGTTATATATCCTGGACTTGCCAGTAGGCAGTGCACTGAGTGAGAGATGTTTTCAGTGTTAATTTTATGCGATTGTATTGTTTATTTAGTTCCTTTTTTATTTCTGCAGAGAATTCATCGAAAGATTGTGAGAAATAACAGCGAAGTAAGAATTTAACAATATTGACATTCTGTAGTTAAAAGTAGACAGCAATGAGTTTATGTAATCGTCAGTTATCAGTTGCATTCAATTGCATATACTCCTATAAGGTTTTGGAATTTGCACCGTTTTGGACCTAATTTTTTCTCACCGGCTTGGATTTGACACTTAATAGTGCTCAATGTTCTTGTTGTTATTACTATAATTACTTTGTAGTTCAGAAGTCATCTAGCCTTGGGCCATATACATTATCTGTTTGAGTTAAACTGCTTTTACTATTGTCTTCTTTCATTACTGCTGAATATTTGCTAATAAAGCTATATTGACGGCGTTCAATTAATAACATAATTTTATTTATTTATGTTATGTTACTATGATAAAATTTATATCAGTTATTAAGCAATAGTATGTGTGATATTGGTTCGTTGTTGGATTCAAATTGACAATGATCATATCTAGTAAACACTGTGTCTACTTCTTTGCAATTTCTACTCAGTTAATAACTTATTTCTCTAAATATAAAAAAATTGCTTTACACTAGCGTAATAGCGTTTCTGTCAGTATTTGTAACGTTTAAGTTTTTGTTTATTGAAATAGATCTATCGAATGAATGTCATGCGCATTCGTTACTTTGTTTTGTATTCGCTTTATGTTTATATGTGGATCATCAAGCTGATGATGATATATAAAAAAAATATTTTAAGAAGCTTTCAATTGCATTTACATTTGTTTTTATTCGATTAAACAAGGATAAACATTGAATGAATTACATCATTAAAACCTCGGCTTGATTCTTCAGAGATTTGAACACAGTGCAAGTGGGTTCGAAGCTTGAGATTTTAACAAATTGCAGAAATATTTGTAGTATTAGCTAATGTAAGGATATAGGACGACGTCTTATTGTTAAACAAACTATTTTAGAGAAATGGCTTTTGAATTCTCATTTCTTATGTAGTTTTACAAATTTTATTGTTATGCAAATTTTATACCCTAATTAATCAAATTTGTAGTTCTACTGATTACTTTTGTGATTTTTTTTCTGAGATCTCAAATTTACAACAATTGAAACATTTTGCTTTCGCAAATGTACAATTTTCCGTAAATATTACATACTTTATATTTGACTTTTTAGTTACCAGCATGATATTTGCTACTACATAAAATTAACCATTTTTACAATGAATAATTTGCATGTTTATTGGTATTTATGACTATATTTAGTAGTATGATAGTAATTATCAATATATAGTATTATATATACAGACAATTACTGACACGCTGTGTGTGCGCAGGTTAACCCATCAGCAGCTAACAAGGTTCTCTATCCTCGCATTAAACCAGCTGTTGTTACCAGCAACAGCAGCTGTTCCTCTGCTACTACATCAGCTGCTGCAGCAGCTGCTTCAAGCAAACCAGCAGCTGGTATACACAGGCGCAATACAATCAGTCAGGCGTTGAGCAGTAGCTGTAGAACAGCTTCCTCTGATAGAGAGCGAAGTGGGGCGGTTACCCCCGGGGGGCTGTCTAGCCCCCTGCCACCCCCGCCCCCGCCTGCATTGACCCACGGGGAGGCCAGGAGGTTTGTACCCCTGAGTTTTATCTAAACGAATCTGTTTCGTTATTTGAAGTCAGGTGTATTGTCTGGGTGAATTGATCTATAGTGATGTGTGCTGTTGGGGACGTCCCTGACATCATCCCTGGATGAGGAAACGGACGTTAAATCTTTATTATTATTATTATTATTATTATTATTATTGTTAATGTAAGGTATATTTTGTTTAACTGATTTCTCGTTGTTTACCATTATAAAGGTTAAAACCAAGTTTAGTGTCGGTTTCCTGCGAGATAGCAAGTCAGTGACGAGGAGAGCTCTCGATTTGAGCCCTGCACCTACTGGTTTGCTGTCCAACAACTTGCCAATATGCCACCGCTCAGCCGTTCAGTCTAGGAGATATGTGTATTGTGTTGGAAACTGCTAGAAATGCATAAAATAATATAATAAAATGATGCATAAAATAATATAATAAAATAATGCATAAAATAATAGAAATTAAATTCAGAAGGGTCTTTGTTGTTGTTTCTGTTTGAGGATTAGTGATGAAATAAAACATACAGTTAGCATTCAGGTGATTTAACTTTAGGTGATTTAGGTGATGTATGTTTTACATCGCTTTCACAACATCACCTTTATATGAGAAAACGGATGCTAATCCAATTATAATTATTAGTATCATTGTTAACATTATTGTTATTAGTATTATTGTTATTATTATTATTATTTATTGTTTTTCATCGGATAGTATTGTTGCCAAGTAATAGAATTTAATATGTCAAATGTCAAGATTATCCATAGCAACATAGCTATATGTCCTTGTATTAAAAACATTAGTGCTGCCCTTTTATATTCTAACTAAGAATAGCTGTAATGTGCTGTTTCAGTATCTATATACAAAATAAAGGATATCTGATGTAAGTTATTATCTGGCGATCCATCTTCTGTATGCTCGCCTTTATGCTTGTTTGACTTGCTCTGTTTTCTCGCTTATACTCTTAGGCCTCACTTCAATCATCTCTGTAGCTTCTACTCATTTGCATGGATTGCTTGTCAACGTGGGTGGAGAGTGATGAAATAAAGCGTTGTTGTTGGGGATGCTAAAATTTCCTTTTTTAATTAGTTGGGTCAGCCGTGCTGTGTTTTATTTCCCGGGTTGTGTCCTGGTTGCTGAAGAATAGACCTGTAAAGTGGTCTCGAGGATTAAGATTACAAATAACTTTTGTTTAGTTTTATTACATTCATATGGTATTAGTAGAAATAAATATATAAGTATATTTTATTAGATTTATTTCTTATTAGAAATAATTACTATGTATCTGTTTTGTAATATTGATTTCCTGTTTTAAACATATCAATTTTTAAACCATCCCTTTTGTAAGAAATGAATGCTACTGATTACTCCCCTGGCCTCAAACATTATTAATATGGTTACCCAGATTATCCCACCCCCTCTCACCCCTCTTTACCCCCTAGCTACTCGGATTATCCAACCCCCTCCCCCTATCTACTTCCCTAGTCTCCACCCGTGTTTGCTGGAATATTCTGCTGGATGAGGCCATACTACTAACAGCTATTCTTAGTGGAGGGAGTGTGGTTGTTTTGGAACCTTTTGTGGTTTAGTCATTGTTCTACTAATATTGGTTTTTAGTTATTTAAAATAAAGTAAATAAATATATAACTAAATGAATTAATGAAATATAAAATTCGATACAATAAACTAGTAACTTTTCAGATTAATATTGAATTTACGCTTGCATCTTTTTATCTATTGCATGAACAGGTAATCTTGTAATGTTTTAATTGTAAAACTGTTCTTATAATCGGTCTTCGATGTCTAAATCATATAGTATTTTGTAATTTGTAAAGGTACAAGGTTCAGTTGTAGGTTTATCGGTTTTGGAAATAGTATTATACACTTGTTCGCTTAAAGTGTTCGTTTTACTGGACTGTGGTATTGTTTATTATATTGTATTTCACAGTATTGTAAAACATAAAGTGTTTGATAATTAAATATTTTGTATATTAGTGTATTTTGTTTAATTGTACTGTCTTATATTTACTACTGAGCTTTTTTACAAGTTCATAAGCCAAGAGACTAATTATCTTGGTCAGTTAAATGTTGTCTGTATTGACTCACACTTGTATTATATTGTGGGCATGCGTCAGAGCCTTCGAGCTTGTATGTCCATTTTTCACGTCGTTCTATGCATATTGTACAGTGTCATTGTGATTTTCGTAAAAATAAAATATCTATCTTTCTATCTATATTAGCCGTATGATTTCATGTCCCTTATCTCATATCTCGATATTATTTTTGTACTACTTTTTTCAGTAGAAATATTAACAATAAACACAAGATATATTAATGATCTGAACAAGATGTATTAATGATAGAATTGCCGCTAATAGTTTTGTAGGAACCGCTTATGAAAACGAGACTCCTAGTGCATGATAGTGGTTTGACGCGCACAACTAACAACTAACTAGCAATTACTAGAGTCTGTTGCGCTTAACTAAACGCAGGCCGAGATTAGAAATGTTAGATGATTTGGCTGAAGCCAGTGGCGAAGTCGGTAAGATACTCGACCGCGGATCAGATGGTGCGGGTTTCAAATCCTGAGCTCTCCCGTCACATCTCTTTCGAGTGAGGAAACTGACGTTAACCTTAGCTTTACCAGCTTTAAAGATCCACTCATATTTGGACATAAAGAGTACGAAAGCGAAAGACGGAGAAAAGTGGAGGCGTTATATACCATGGACCTTCCTGTAGGCAGTGCACTAAGAGAGAGGTTAGATAAAGCAGAGATTTTGTGAGGGATCGATCAACTCGCTGGTAGAATGAGTTCTCACTTGATGCAGTAAAAAGCTGGTAAAGCTAATGTTAACGTCAGTTTCCTCACTCGAAAGCGATGTCAGTGACGGGCGAGCCCAGGATTTGAACCGCGCATACTGATCCGCGGTCGAATAACTTAACGACATCGCTACTGACTTCAGCCAGTGAACATTGACTTTTGAACTTATCTTATTATTTCATAGTGTTTGATTGATTGGCTTGATTGGTTTGATTGCTTGTCTTTAGCAGTTACATGTCTCATTAGATGACGCATACAGTAGATTAATTGAAAACTAAAGTTTTAATTTATTTTACTATTTGATCGATAAGATGGTTTGATATTTGATTGATAAGATGATTTGTTATCAGATTGATTGATAAGATGATTTGTTATCTGATTGAGTGATAAGATGATTTGTTATCTGATTGATGGATAAGATGATTTGTTATCTGATTGATTGATAAGATGATTTGTTATATGATTGATTGATAAGATGATTTGTTATCTGATTGATTATTGTGATGGTTTGCTATCTGATTGATTGATTAATTAATTGATTGATTGATAAAATGGTTTGTTATCTAATTGATTGATTGATATGATGGTTTGTTATCTGATTGCTTGATTGGTTGATAAAATGGCTTGTTATAGCATGGATTAATTGATTGATTGATTAATTGATTAATTAATTGATCAATTGATAAGATGGTTTGTTATCTGATTGACTGATTGATTGATTGATTGACTGATTGATATGATGGTTTGTTATCTGATTGATTGATTAAATGATTAATCTATTGATTGTTATCTGATTGCTTGATAGGTTGATAGGATGTTTTGCTATCTGATTGATTAATTAACTGATTAACTGATGGATTGATTGATTGACTGCAGCAGTTCGGCAGCAGGCGGGGGGGACGAGAACAACCCTGGGGGTGGGGGTCAGATAAAGGGTCGCACGGCTAGCCTGAGGGTGAAGGGTCACCAGGCTAAGCCGACCAGTCTCTCTCAGCAGATCTCCCCCCAGGCCCCGGGCTCCCCTCACGACCTAGCCACCTCGGCAGCTGCCTCCAACATCGCCAGCAAGACCTCTGACCTGCTCAATGCCTCCATGTTAGTCACTGCCTTCTTTACTTGCTGCTTTTATGTTAGGTTAGAGACGTCCCTGACATTGCTTTATGGCGAAGAACCGGACGTTATATTCTTATTGGTTGGTTAAATTGTTATTGACTGATTGATTGTTTTTATGTGATTTTCTTTTCAGTTTTCTTGTAATAATAATTATAATCATATATCATCATCATCTTCCATTAAATCCCAGTTTAACTAAGGTCGGAATACGAAGAGACCTTCTCCAATCCTAAAGACTTTTGAAGCTTTCCATTTGTTAAAATTTTGTAGCAATTTCTGGAGCCTTGGCGCTCACCAACCGAATGCCCTTTCTGGCATTGGATATGTAATAATAATAATAATAATAATAATAATAATAATAAATAATAAAGTTTTAATGTTCATTTCCTCATATGAGGATGATGTCAGGGACGTCCCCCATCACATTTGACCGCAAATCGATTCACCCAAACGATCTGAAAAAGCATGTGCTAAAGAGTTAAACTGTCAACTAGATAGGGTATATACATCCTTATTGATGACCTAGTGTTTGCGATTATTATTGGCTGATTTTTTGTATGACGTGATGTTTCTTAGGTAGGACATCGTTCTCTCGTGTTCTGCCCGGTGGCAGGTCTATGGCTCATATTCCTTTCTCTGAATTTACTTTTATGTACTTTGTTGACAAAAATTTGGTACCATGACAAAGATTAAACTTTTAAAAAACCTTAGTATGGCCTTTAACTTGGAAAAATAATGTGGCTTCTTAGGTGGATTCCCATTGGCTTCATCATTTCTAGCTTTTCCAGCTTAGTCTAATCTTGCGCCACTTGTTTTCTAAAATATTTCAGGGTGTCAGAGTTATTATAAATGGCAGTTGTGTTAGATGACGCTCAAAGAGTCTGCCAATCAACTAAATGAAATTTAAATATTTTGTTTTATTTTTTATGATTTTATATATTCAGTTTCGTTTACATGCTATTGAACTTTTTAAAATTTTATGCATATTTTATAATATATTCGGTGGTATTGTAATGTGTAATTTTTCTGAAGTTTAATGCATTATTTTATATTTTAATGAGTTATTTCACTGTATGGTATTATATTTTGTGTACATACCCATATTTTGCGCTCTCCTTCCCTATAAATTTCTTCGCTATGATCTATTTGAAGCTTCTTTTTCTGGTTTGTTACATTAATGATAATGTTGTTTTAGTTTTGTGATGCTTGTTACTATCTGTATTCTAGATCGTATAGAGCTTATAATTTACTTATTATATATAGGTATATATAGGTATCGTATGTACTTATTTTACTACATGCAATTGTGGTAAAGTATAGAGATGCTTTTTGCTTGATCACTCAATCAATAAATAAGAATTTAACGTCTATTTCCTCACTATAAGGTAATGTCAGAGACGTCACTCTATTAAACATTAAATATATGTATTGTATTTTGTCTGTTGTGTCCGGGTTTCCCGTGTTGTGTCCGGGTTGTTTGAAGAATTGACCAACCGGTGACTGCACTTGTCGTAGAATGCGACTAAAACACTACGATCCAAACCAACGTCAGAAAGGGCATTCGGTTGGTGAGCGCCTAGACTCCAGAAATTGTACAAAACTTTAAACGAATGGAAAAGTCTCAAATAGGGGATTGACTGATGGGTGTTATGATGTAGGACAGAGAGGATTAGAGGCAGTCTATTCGTATCCCGACCCTGGTTTTACTGGGATTCAAGGGAAGATGATGATGGTGATGATGATGATGATGATAGAGATGCGTTTTGCGTGATTAAACTATGACTAAATAATAATTTAACGTCCAATTCCTCACTATAAGACAATGTCAGGGACGTCACTCTATTAAACATTAAATATATGTATTGTGTTTTGCCTGTTCCACTCAGGGTCGAAGACTCTAAGATTACGGCTCCGCTATCTCCTGGGTCTAATAGATTTCCAAGGGGTATTTCCAGTCGGCGTACTTTCCACGGCGGTATTGCCCACGAGAGAAGGAGTGGCGCAGGAGTAGGGGGCGGGGCTCTGAACGGCCAATCAGAGCACGACCCTTTCATTAGTGGTCAGACTTCACGCATGTCCTTCCTCAATAAACTTACTTCTAAATTTGGAAAGAGGTAAGATTTAAAATATTTCAATTTACAGTATTGAATATTAACTTACTCTTGTTAAATGTTATGTTTTTTGGTATTTATGGTTTTGTAAGTTTTGTTTTTAGTGTGAAGTAAGTTAAATATAAGAACAGTCCGGTCGAAAACCGCTTGTATTTTTAAGTATGGCTAGTACAGATGCTAATTTATACTGATGATGAGGTATTATGGAAAAATATCTATCTATTTCAACCGTAGGCAAGCTAAAATCCAATCTCTTTCAGCCATAGGTCTAAATTTTGCCCCGCTTGCCTTGAATCATGGACTTGCACTGTTTTGATCTCACTTTCTCTTGTAGTCTATGTGTACTCAGTCGTCATCGTGTGGTGCTTTGGCGCCTGTTTGTGCAGAGTCTGCGAGAGACGTCCCTGACATTGCCTTATGGCGAGGAACCGGACTTTAAATTCTTATTGATTAATTGCAACAGTAATTGATAGATCATTGTGATCTATCAATCATTTCATAAATCTCTGTTGTCATACTCAGTTTAGACAGATAGTGACAACTGAGGAAGGCAACTGGAAACCACCTCAGAAGTCTTACATTTCTCAAGCTATAAGCTACATAAGGTATGGATAAGGCATAGACTTTGTAAAGGGATTAACTTGTTGATCTAAGGAGTGCTCTTATGGAGCGAGAAAGCAAAGCTTTGAGTATGAATATGTAATTTACGTAACGTGTTACATAATTTTAGTGTACATTATTTATTACAGGCAGTGAAATACAATTACTAATACTTCCTATTAACGATATTAGTATTTTAACTGCTAATTGATAGATCATTGTGATCTATGCACATTTCAAAAATCTCTGTCGTCATACTCAGTTTAGTCATCGACAGTGACAACAGAGGAAGGCAACGGGAAACCACCTAATTACCTGATTAATTAATTAATTGGTATAATTGATTGATCATTAGTCATCGATAGTGACAACAGAGGAAGGCAACGGGAAACCATCTAATTAATTAATTTATTAATTCATCATCATCATCATCCTCCCTTGAATTCCAGTTTAACTAGGGTCGGGATACGAATAGACTGCCTCTAATCCTCTCTGTCCTACGCCACACCAAATTAATAAATAATAATTGATTAATAAATTAATTAGTATAACTGATTGATCATTAGTCATCGACAGTGACAACACTATATAATTGATTGATCGTAGGTCTATAATGAACGACTCTCTCGTATCCAACAACCCATACGGAGACGGTCTCAGTCAGACGGACGGGGCGGGAAGCACCCTAGCCCCTCCCCCACCCCCCTCCTCCGCCACGGGGCCTCAGAAGCCTCGCTCCCTGCGCTTCACGTGGAGCATGAAGACGACCAGCGCGCTGGACCCGTGCGACATGATGCGAGAGATCCGCGCCGTGCTCGAGCGTAACAACTGCGACTATGAGCAGCGCGAGAAGTTCCTGCTGCTGTGCATGCACGGAGACGCTCACACAGACTCGCTGATCCAGTGGGAGATGGAGGTCTGCAAGCTGCCGCGTCTGTCGCTTAACGGCATCAGGTTCAAGAGGATCAGCGGCACGTCGATAGGCTTCAAGAACATCGCGTCGAAGATCTCCAACGAACTCAAGCTTTAGTCGATCAAAGCTTTAGCCGATCGTTGCGGTTTGTGTGAGAAGAGATAAAGCGGAGAACAGCTTTAAGAATTCGGCGAAGATCTTTAACGAGCTGAAGCTCTAGTCGATTGTTGGGGCTTTTTTGTGCGAGCAGAGAATGCTGAGATATAGCGGAGAAGAACTTTTAGGCTTCGTCGAAGATCTTCAAAGAGCTGAATCTTTAGTTGATGGTTGGGGTTTGTGTGCGAGCAGAGATATAACGGAGAATAACTTCCAAGATTTCGTTGAAGATCTCGAACGTGCTGAAGCTTTAGTCGATTGTTGGGGCTTTTGTTTGAGCGTATAGCAGAGAATTCAGAGATATAGCAGAGAAAAGCTTTAAGATTTCGTCGAAGATTTCCAAAGAGTTGAGGCCGTAGATGATTGGTGTATGTTGTGCATATGAATGTATAGCGGAAGAAGGATGATAACTCTTGTCTTTATGATTTAGCAAGATTTCCAATTAGTTTAAATCTTTGTCGAACCGCTCGCTGTCTACTGTGCGAGTATTTAGCGAATGAATTAATAAGAAACAAGGTCGCCTCATCTTTAAGAGATTGGTGAGTGTTTGACTTGTTATTTGATTGATTGACGTCGAAGGTTTGAAAATTTTCTGCGCTTTGATGTATGTTAGCAGTATTTTTCTTCTTATATCTATAGAGACGAAGAGTGTCCGTTCGTTGAAGATTCCACTGAAATCTTCAATGAACTCCATATTCTCAGTTGAAATAATCAAAGTTTTAGAACACTTGATAGCTTTTCAAAGACTTAAAAATATTGCCCCGAGAATATCTGAATAGTTGAAGCCTTGTGAAAACGTCGTCAATGTATTGCTATTCTTCGTACTACATTTAACGTCGACAAATATTCTCACATCTGTCTACTGGTGGCGAAAAACTGACCAACTTGCTTCCAACTCAGCCCTATGTGCACTTAAATATAGTGCATATAGGCAGAGTTGATATGTCGGATGTGTAAACTGTATCAGTTGTTTTCTGGCTGTGTCTGTGATGACAGGATGTGCTTGGTATCACCGTCAGTTGATAAAACTGGCGTAAAATGCTCGTTGAATTGCGGTGTATGTCTGTGCTGCCGTATAACCATACAATCGTGGTTAAGCGTGGCGCTACAGCTGTTGGAGTAATTGCATTTATAAATATTTAACGTTCATTTCTGCATCCGAGGATGATGATCGGAGTGCTTGTGTTTTATTTTTATGTTTCGTAAGACTTGACTCTGAAATCAGTACTTAACCCAGAAAGTACTTATCTCAGAATGTACTTATCTCAGAAAGTACTTATTTCAGTAAGTACTTATCTCAGAATGTACTTATTTCAGAAAGTAATTATCTAAGAAAGTACTTAGTACTTATCTCAGAAAGTACTTATTTCAGAAAGTACTTATCTCAGAAAGTACTTATTTCAGAAAGTACTTATCTCAGAATGTACTTATTTCAGAAAGTAATTATCTAAGAAAGTACTTAGTACTTATCTCAGAAAGTACTTATCTCAGAAAGTACTTATTTCAGAAAGTACTTATCTCAGAAAGTACTTATTTCAGAAAGTACTTATCTCAGAAAGTACTTATTTCAGAAAGTACTTATCTCAGAATGTACTTATTTCAGAAAGTAATTATCTAAAAAAGTACTACTTAGTACTTATCTCAGAAAGTACTTATTTCAGAAAGTACTTATCTCAGAAAGTACTTATTTCAGAAAGTACTTATCTCAGAATGTACTTATTTCAGAAAGTAATTATCTAAGAAAGTACTTAGTACTTATATCAGAAAGTACTTATCTCAGAAAGTACTTATTTCAGAAAGTACTTATCTCAGAAAGTACTTATTTCAGAAAGTACTTATCTCAGAAAGTACTTATTTCAGAAAGTACTTATCTCAGAATGTACTTATTTCAGAAAGTAATTATCTAAAAAAGTACTTAGTACTTATCTCAGAATGTACTTATCTCAGAAAGTACTTATCTCAGAGTGTACTTATCTCAGAGTGTACTTATCCCAGAATGTACTTATCTCAGAAAGTACTTATCTCAAAATGCACTTATCTCAGGTGGCGATTATATATTCCTACCAGTACTACCTCAGGTGGTACTTTTCTAGAGCAGGACTTTAAGCTGGTGTTTCTTATGGGGTGCTGTATTTAGTATTTCTGTATTTTACTATATTTAGGACAAGCATAACCTATTGAATGCAGTTCTTAACGCAGGGACTACTTATCATTTGAAATACTTATCGAATGCAGTACTGAATGCTTGAATTACTTAATGAAGACAATATTTGTGGAACTCTCTTCCACTAGGTCTTTGATCTTGTAACTGTATTAATACTTTCCCGGGCAAGCTAAAAACCCGTCTCTTTCCGCCGTAGGTCTAAATTTTGATTCTCTTGTCTTGGATCTTGGACTTGCACTGTTTTGATCTAGCTTTCTCTTGCGGTCTTTGCATATCCAGTCGTCATCATGTGGTGCTTTGGAGCCTGTTTATGCAGAGTCTGCAACAGAAGTCCCTGACATTGCCTTATGGCGAGGAACCGGACGTTAAATTCTTATTGGTTGATTGATTGATTACCAAATGCACGTAGTATTTATTTATTGCGTGCGCTGTGTAATGGTGGCTATACTTAACGTATGCAGTGCATAATGAACGCAGGGATACTTAAGGAAACAGTCGTCACTATCACTCAAGCGATAATTATGAGTCATTTGTTTAGCTTTATGATCATGATAGAGAGAGAGAGAGAGAGAGAGATTTGCTTTTTGCACTGCTAGTGAGATGGATGTTATGCTGTTGAATTAGAACTACTTTGATTGATGGTTTTGAACTGAAATTATTGAACTTAAAGATGTCCGCGTAGGTTTTTAATTAATACTACAGCAGTTCAACTGCCCAGTTTTCGTATTAATACTGCCGACCTTTTTATGGTAGGACAAAGTTAGGAATAGATCAGCCGCTATTAGCGCGTGCAGCTTAAGCTCCAGTTTAAGCAGATGCCGAGATGTGCATAGGATATATTATTTTAACCTTTGGGCTGGTTTATCGGACACTGAGCTTACACCCTTTAGGTGTTAGGGACACTTGTAGGATACTCTAGTTTGGATACTCGTAGGATGCTTGAGTTAGGACTAAGAGATCGTAGGCTCAAATTACACCTACTACTATACAGTGATCCAAGAAGGTACTGCAATTAATTTAATATTAAATACTACAAAGAATAGGAACGTTTGATCGTCTAATAGATGAAAGCTATGGTTATTGTCTACATGCAATCGTGTTGTTTGACAATTTTCTCCTTTATATACTGCACTGCTCTCTTCTTGGTACATTAGTTCTAGACACGGCTGTGCAGATACTGGCAAAGCTTTTTACTTTCCTATCGTTATTTAACCTTTTACTTAGCTTCTCTAAACTTTTGCTTATACAGATCTATAACAGGAAAATTAAGTAAGAGTCGTACAGATAGACAGTTAATATATATGAGAAGAAATATAAAGAAAAGCTGGATAGGACTTATTATAAGTGGGGATGGCTTGCTAAAAGATGTAATAGAAGGAAGAATGCAAGAGTTAGTGGAAGACCAAGTCATGGGATGTTGGATAATCTGATAACAAATTCATAGAGATGAAATGGAAGTCTGAGGATAGAATTGGTTGGAAGAGTTATATGCCATAGACCTGCCGTTAGGCAGTTCACTAGATGAAGGAGAAGCAGGAAAATCCTTAGACTTTTTGGTACCTAGTGGAACTTGTAGTAGTGGTGTTACTAGTATATAGCTAGCATTTAGCGTCGTTATCTAATTCAACTATGATATAGGTGACTTCAAGTATGTGCAAAGATCGTGTATGATACACATGACTGTATCTACTTGTGTATCATATATGATACACAAGTAGATACATGTGTTTCATATATTATGCATGTGTATAAGTATGATAAATGCATCTACTTATGTATCATATATAATTCATGTATCTATTGATGTATCATATGTGATACATGTAGATACACGTGTCATATGTGATACATGTAGATACACGTGTCATATGTGATACATGTAGATACACGTGTCATATATGATACATGTAGATACACGTGTCATATGTGATACATGTAGATACACGTGTCATATGTGATACATGTAGATACACGTGTCATATGTGATACATGTAGATACACGTGTCATATATGATACATGTAGATACACGTGTCATATGTGATACATGTATCTATTTATGTATCATATGTGATACATGTAGTTGTAACATAACAGTATTATTTAGTATCGTTGCCTGAGAGTATTAAATAATTAATTATTAAATAAATAGTTAATTAATAATATAAATATTAAAAATTAATTAATAATAAATAAAGAAATGTATAATTAAATTAGTTGAGTGTTAATTTATTGTCATGAGTATTTAATGATATAGTTTAGTTATTAGTTATAGCAGATTTATGTGCCAGTGCAGTGCTGGTTCCGTCTGATAAATATCCTCTTGCCTATTCTTATTATGTGTAAATTTTCAAAATAAAAATCTATCTACCTACTTACGATACTTATCAGCTGAGTGATTGATGTTTTACGGATTGATTAGTATTGAAATGATCTGATTCTGAGATCAATTCAATCGACTGAATTATTGATGAGCCCAGGTTGATCTAAAGCTTTTATTGATTGATTGATTGTTATGATTCATAAATATGTTTATCTAGTGGTATGTCTAGATACCTGTATATCTAGAAAGTGGTATATCTAGTGTAATACCTAATGGTATACCCTGCCTGTCTATGTTGATCTAAAGCTTTTATTGATTGATTGATTGTTATGACTCATAACTATGTATATGTAATGCCTATTGGTAGGGTACAGATCATTTTACTTGTCATATGAATAGTAATAATAATGGATTCCGGTTGGTTATTCTTCTGATATATGCACTAGCTGCAACTTGAGTGATTAATACGCCACAGCTATTAATTTATTGCGGAGAAGGAATTAGTGAGTACTTATTGTACTTCTCGCTACTCTCATGCAATCGTGTTGTAATCGATACTCTGGTAATTAGATATGTAGTAGGATTACGGTAGCGTTAGATTTATTCTGCCGTTTTACTGTATTGTTTCCTTATACGTGTATAATTCCTTTTTGCTTATCGTAGTAGAAATTCATACGGTATGATCTTGATCATTTAACTGAACAAATAAACAATAAACTGGTATAGTTATTTTGTATTCATTGTGCATTTGTCGAATATACATTATGGTTGTATTAATGCTAAGGACAAATATATTCGTGTTCACTTTATTACTTTTATTATCATTATTATTAATATTACTATGGCTACTGACTCTAGTATTTAATATTAAACTGTATACTGTGATTCCGGTCTGGCTGCCAACGCTAAAACTGAGTTTCAATGCTTGATGACTAAAAGTTTAGCTAATTTCTCGAATGTTTATGCCCCTGATATGTCGTGTTTAACGGTTGAGCTAGTGGATCGCTGTATACGTAAGCTTGCTATAGGTAAGGCTTGTGGTCCTGACAATTTTATGGCTGAAAATCTAATACATACACACCCTATACTAGTCGTTCAATTAACTAACCTATTTAAAAGCATTGCTTTCCAGGGTTATGTTCCTCAAGGGTTCAGTAAAGGTTATATTATGCCGATAATTAAGGACAAACTTGGTGATAAAAACGACGTCAACAACTATAGAGGTATCACATTAATTGCACTCATTTCTAAACTGTTTGAGTTAGTCATTCTTGATATATGTGAGGATTATCTTGTTACTAGCAACCTCTAATTTGGTTTCAAGGTAAACTCAGGTTGTAATCATGCAATTTTTATGATGACTGGAGTCGTTAAATATTTCCTGGATAATGGTAATAGTGTGTTTATGGCCACACTTGACCTGAAGAAGGCATTCGATAAAGTTAACCACTTTAAATTATTTACAAGTCTTATATTGAAGGGCATTCCTTTATGGATTATAATTGTGCTACAGGACTGGTATTCTAAGTTAAATGTCTGTGTTCGTTGGAATTGATCCTATTCTCATAATACTTGTGATAAAAATGGCATGAGACAAGGTAGCTCTCTATCGCCGGCTTTATTTAAGATCTTTATTGATCCTTGCATTAATGTCCTAAAATCTCTTAATGTAGGTTGTACCATTGGTGCACAATTTGTTGGTATGTTCCTATACGCTGATGATTTGCTTCTTATTTCACCAACGGTGCACGGTTTACAAAAGATGCTAGATCAATGCTCAATTTCGTTTGATAATTTACTATTGGAATTCAATATAGATAAATCTATGTGTGTTGCGATTGGGTTAGGGTCAGCCTGTGAAATTTCTTCAATGTCTCTAATGAAAAAACCATTAAACTGGGTAAAACGTTTTAAATACTTAGGTATTATTTTTTTATAGCAAGTAAAAATCTAATGGTTGACACCAATTTGATTATTAGAAAATTTTACTCTAGTTGCAATAATATATTGAGTAAATCAGCTTATTTAACTGAGCTGACAAGTTTGCATCTTTTAGAGTCCTACGGCTTGCCCATTTTAACCTATGCCACTGTTAGTATTTCACTTAAAAACGATCAAATTCATGATTTAAATGTTGCCTGGAACAGTGTTTATAGAAAGCTATTTAACTATCATAAATGGGAATCTGTTAAGCCAATTATGATAGGGTTGGGTAAGTTGGATTTTAAGCACTTTAGAGTTAAACTTATGTTTAATTTCTTTAGAAGCAGCCTAAATAGATTCAGTATAAATATAATTTTAAAGCATTTTGTAATTAGATATGTGTTGGGGGGTTTAGATAAAATGTGTCATTGTTTTAGATTGCCTATAAATTGTTCGGTGGTTCTATACAATAGAGTGTCTTATGGTAGAAGCGTGTATTTAATTTACGAAACTTTTAATGCTAGTGCTGGTATTAGCAGCAATTCTAGATAAGTTTCTAGTATTTCATATTTGATTGTTTTATGATCCTATGTTTTTGTGTGTATGTGTGTGTATATATTTATATGTGATGCATCTTGATCCTGTCTGTTTTTGACGAATAAAGAAATGAATATTTAATAGTCTGCATTATAATTATTGCTATTTATTTACTATTATTCATACTTTATTAACTAATATTACATTACTTACTATTATTATTCATATTATATTTTAATTTGCAGCATCGCATTAATAATTGCAATAAAAATATTGCTAGTGCATTATACTTCGTGTTGTTATTGCCGTCAATATATAACCTATATTGCTATTAACTTATTACAGCTAATATGTTGTTAATATTTGCTACCAATGTGTTGTTTTAAAGATTAAATATCGTGTCATTCTTCATATACCAATCTGGTCAATAGCAGTTCTTTAGCAAGTGCTTAGCTTTCAAACTTTTCTGCGAACGCTAATCGCTCGCAGACCTCTGCTACGCTATGCTATTCTATGCTACATACAAATGCTACATTTAAATGCTACATATGCTACAGTATGCTGTGAAAACTGTCTATTCGATGTTAGTGCCATTGCCGTTGTTGTCGCTAATAATTGAACTCTTGTTCTTTGTTTGCAGTAAAGAATGTAAAGCTAAATTTTACGACTGTTTCCGTATTCAAGATCATGCTTTAAAACCTCCTCAGCACACTTCTTTTGAAGATTGGTCTGGGTGAATTGATCTGTAGTGATGTGTGATGTGGGAACGTCCCTGACATCTTCCTTAGATGAGGAAACGGATATTAAACCTTTATTATTATTATTATTATTATTATTGACGAATACTTTCTAAAGATCCACTGAGGTTTGAATCAAGCTCTTGTGTCTATCTGAAAAGCTTTTTACTAACTCACCCAACTGACAGCGAATCGCAAGGAATGCTGTTGACTTCTAACCGTTCTTAAAGTTAGCTTTGTGCAGACCGTAGTTGTGGTGTACGGTCTTCGAGGCTACTTGTCATATATCTGTCTCGAAGCGCCTTGAAATGAGTAAAATAATGAGTTACTGAAGCCAAGTTTAACGTCGGATTTCTGTCTTGAATACCTGTCAGTGACAGTGTAGGTACTGGGTATTAATTAGCATTACTGATCCGCAGTTTGACGCTTACCTATTGTGACGTCGGATCTACCCTTACCTACAGCCTATATGATATGGGACCTCCTTTCAACTAGATAGGATTTATATACCCTCTTTGATGACCTTGTGCTTGTATGTGTACTTGTATGCGCAAGTATTTGTATGTGTTCTTTCAATAAAAAGCTAAGGTTAACGTCAATTTCCTCACTCGAAGCGATGTCAGTGACGGGCGAGTCCAGGATTTGAACCCGCATATACTGATCCTCGGTCCATAGAGAATAGTTCTCTCTCACTCTCTCTTTCTCTCTCTCTCTCTCTCTCTTCTTTGTTGTTTAGTATTGTTGACTCGGGCCATTTATTACAGATCTATTGGTGTCTCCTTACAAGACTGCATTATGCCACTACAACAGTTGTAATGTGAACTCTCATGTTTTAACTTCTGCAAGTAATATCGTGTGTTAAAGTACAACGTATTGCATTATTGCTGGAATGTAATACATAATTATAATACATACGTATGTAATATATAAGTTACGTGATATAATATTGTGCATATAATGCATACGCGATATAGTTGTTTGTGTATTGCATTTATTTATTAATGTTAACGTAAGATGATTTAATAGGCCTATCTTTTTCGGATCTTAAGACGGTGTCGGAGACAATCTATATTGAAAATAGAACCTGAAATCTGTTTATTAAGAAACGTACGCTCTATCTATCCAGCAAATCAACGGAAAGTAAAGCCTAGAAATTCCGCTGTCTCAACTAGCATTCACCTCTTTGAGGATTTTCCTGTAAACTTTATTTAAAATAGATTAAACTCTTCAGGCCACTGTGAAGAAAGGTAAGGCACTGAAGAATAGGTGGTCAACCCTTGATACGTTGCTTCTTTTATTATTCCGCCTGGAAACTGAAAATTTTGGGTTTCGCATAGTTTAACCCAAGTAATAGATTAACATTATGTTATCATCGGTTTGAAATCTTTTCTGAGGATTTTTTGGTTTTTTTGTATTTTTCATAACTACGCAAAATCGAAAAGTTCTGCAATAATCAGAAATTGTTTTCCAGTTGTTCTACATGAATCTGAGTTTTTTATATTTTAATTTTGCTTTAACGTTTTATTTAGTTTGCATTTAGTTGTTTTAATTGTTTTTGGAGAGCTTCCGGAGCTAGACTTAGTCTCTCTCTCTCTCTGTCCCTCTCTCTCTCTCTCACTCTCTCTCTCTCTCTCTAAATGTACTGTCAAAATTTGACATCAGTGACCTGTAAATGTAACGTATTATCGTACCCGCCTCCTCCTCTGTTTCCTCTGTTCCTATCTGCAAGCGAATGGTGATCAAATCGTTCGTCATCCATAGTCTCGGTCTTCCTCTACTCCTTTTCCTTCCATTATGTCTTAGTGTAGCACTTCTGCTGGTAAACCTTCCATTTTTATACGGTCTTACCAACTCACCCATCTCGTAATGCATTTATCAACTGCCAGACGATGTAAGCCCTTTCTTGTGCTTAATCAGTATAATCTAGACTACAACAGGCAGTTTTATCTGGTGTACCAATAAAAGATATCCAGTAGGATTCTAACTTATTCTTGGACTTGTGTTGATCGGGCAGGCTTGCTAGCTGTGAAATCAGGGGTTCTAGCTGTAAAATCAGGGGTTTCTAGCTGTGAAATCAGGGGTTTCTAACTGTGAAATCAGGGTGTGAAATCGGAGGCTCTGGTTGTGAAATCAGGGCTCTATCTGTTAAATCACGTGTTTCTAGGTATTAAATCATGGGTCTCCATTTGTTAAATCATGGGTCTCTAGGTGTTTCCATTGTGTTTTCAATAGTTTAGATCGTTGCTTCTATGGTGTTTTGTAGTTAATCTTGCAGAAGCAAAGCCATTTGGCATTTCTTTCTCATCCTCCTAGTCTGATATAAGAAATTATCTGAATATAATATAACTAGTAAAACAACGTTTTCTTATTTTAAACTACAACGTGTTTTAGTATATAATGCTCTTTATTTGCTTTGAAAATAAAGTAAGAAGTTTGTATGGTAGGAGCAGCTTGCTTTGTAGTCTGTGATCCTGTGTTTAGACATGTATTGATTAGGTCTTCTTGATTCTTGATTGATCAGGTGGATTGATCATGTAGATTTATCATGTCTGATTGATCATGACTGATTGATCATGTAGACTATTATTATATTGATTAGGTCTTCTTGATTGATTATGATTGATGAGGTGGATTGATCATATAGATTGATCTTTTAGAGTAATCTTGGATTGATAGATTATGTAAACTGATCATGTAGATTGGTCATGACTGATTGATCGTGTAGATAGATTATACACCAGCTAGTGGCTCGAGCCATTGGCGATGTCGGTGAGATATTCGACCGCGGATCAGTACGTGTGGGGTTCAAATCCTGGACTCACCCGTCACTGACATCGCTTTCGAGAGATGAGACTGACGTTAACATTTGCTTTTAAGGCGTTTACAGTGTGTGTTGTCTGAGATTGTCTAAGACGTCCTTAAAATCATCCTTCGGCGATGCTACGGACGTTAAACGCTTATTATATTGTATTATTGTATTAATCAATTCATACGTATGTGCTACTATGTGATGATGGTTACGAACTTTCTCGCTATTTCTCTATATAGTCGTATTAAACACACAGTATGCTATGATGAGTTTTTTTATTTTCATTTCTTCTTATGTCGTCTTTACGTCCCTTACGGACTCGAAAGGCTAACGCCGAGTTTAATTACGGTGATGCTAGCAGGAATATACATGTAGTACTCGCGATGATCAAATCTGTTACTTAGTACACGACATATTTCCGGCTGGAGCCAGTGGCGATGTCGGTAAGATATTCGACCGCTGATCAATATGTGCGGAGTTCAAATCCTGGGCTCGCCCGTCACTGATGTCGCTTTCGAGTTAGGAAACTGATGTTAACATTAGCTTTACCAGCTTTTTTCAGCTGAATGGATAGCACGCCTGCCTGTCTAGCATGATGCCTTGGGTTCGAATTCGAAACCGAACCGGCTGGATGACACTATCCATTAGGATACGGAAACAGACGTTAAACCTATATACCGCGGATCAGTATGTGCCGGGTTAAAATCCTGGGCTCACCAGTCACTGATATCGCTTTCGAGTGAGGAAACTGACGTTAACATTAGTTTTGCCAACTTTTATCTTTACAGCTACGGTCCAACCAATCACGACTCTGTTGGTTCTATTACACTCTTACTACCATGAAGATTGGTAGAACAATTGGTTCTATTACACTCTTAATACCATGAAGATTGGTAGAACAATTGGTTCTATTACACTCTTAATACCATGAAGATTGGTAGAACGATGAGAGTTTGAAAGGATGAACAAAACTTCTTTCTAGGGATTGTTTTCAATCAAAACTGTCAACACTCGATTTTCCTAGTTGGTAACCCGACCATGCACTAACCGACCCCGACGCTGCTTAACTTCGTTCAATAAACGAGCAGCTAAACCTAATGCGTTAACTACCGCCCCTATATCCCACATACGAAAATGTGTACTAAGATAGAGAAATAGAACTAAAATAAATAAGTAATAATTATAATTAGGCAATTAATCAGTGTATAATAATAATAAAGTTTTAACGTCCGTTCCCTCATACAAGGATGAATGTCGGGGACGTCAAATAGGTCTAGTCCTCATATCTCACATCATCCTTTGTAGTTTGAAAACACATCTCTTCCAGCCATAGATTTTTCCACCTTGCTGACTGTTTTTTGATCACCGGCACCGTTTAGGATCTTTTTCTTTCTCTTCAGCACACGTTTTTTCTGATCGTTTGTGATGAATCGATTTGTAGTGACATTTGATATGTGGATGGTCCAGACATCATCCTTGTATTAGGAAACGGACGTTAAAACTTCATTATTATTACTATTATTTTTATTATTAATTATTGCCTATAATGACGTGTCTTTGATACAGTTTTAGTTGCTTTCTTTTTTTATCTGCGAAACTTTACTGACAGAATAAAAGAATAATTCCTGAAGTCACCATATTTTTCATTGTTCTCCTGCGCGCCCCTTTCGCGTTCGCTTTGTTCCTTTTGCAATTGTTTAGTTTTATTCTCATCAACGTCGGTGTGTTGACGCCATTTTAACGTCATTCCTGAAATTGAAAAATAGCTCATGTCGCTTTATTATTTATGTCTGCGTTGTTATCTTCTGTACAATACAATGGGGGTGGCCACAGCCCTTGGAACTCCAAGAAATCTATTGGATTTTTAAGTCTCTCCTGGAACCACTGGAAATCTACTGGATTAATAAAAATCTCCGGGAATTGCCGGAAATCTACTAGAGTTTTGTTTTCTCGTGGAAATTTTTGTAAATTTGGATTTTCGAAAGTAAACACAAGATGTAATCCGACATGAAGGTGATAGCAATGTATAGGCTGGAGCCAGTGGCGAAGTCGGTATGATATTCGAACGCGGTAGTATGTGCAGGTTTCAAATCCTGGGCTCACCCGTCACTGATATCGCTTTCGAGTAAGGAAACTGACGTAAACATTAGCTTTTTAGCGACCAAAGAGTAGCGACAGATGAGATATATAATTTACATTTTATTCAGAGAATCTATTGCAAAGCCAGAATTTCAATAGTTCGACGCGCCGTGAATAGGCAAAGGCTTTGACAATGTCAATTTTTATATAAATTTTGCAGCGAACTTTGAATAGCTCGCTTTGTTTACGCAATTCCACTCAATAACTAAAATTGTTTTTTTTATTTCCTAGAATTTCGCAAAGTAAAACTCCAATTAGGCATGTTTACCCTGCTTTTTCTGACTCTACATGTTATCCTCGTTTATTGAATTATTAATAACAATGTAATGTTGACATCTGAAGAAAACTGCTGGCTGCGCAAAAGTACGCAGCCTTAACCAACGATGATAATTTATTTTGGAAGGTGCATAGGAAGGGGCATTATAGGGGCATTAGTAGTGGCATTGCAAGGGGCATAGAAGCATTTGAAGGGGCCTTGAAAGAGGAATTGGAAAAGCATTGTAAGGGAATTGGAAAGGATCTTGTAAAGGGCATTGGAAGAGGCACTGGAATCTGCTTTCTGTATCATAAATTTTTTCATTGTTACTTTCTTGCATTACTAGTTTCGTATCCGAAATCAATTTGTGTAAGCAGCAATTCTGAGCGTATAAACTGTTACATTCTTAAATAACAATTCTTTTCTAAAGCTTTCGTACTGACGTTGCTAGTAAACATGGGTTATCTTTCGCAATGGTCCTAGTTCAACTTTTGTTAATGGGTAAAGTGTCTGCGGTAAACAAAATGACAATGATTGTCTTCTCAAATGTCAATGTCCGTTGGACTTCCTACCCTAAATTCATTTTAAACCTATCTCTCTCTAGAGTTCTGTCTAGTGGCAGACCCAAGGTATATATTCTTGCTCCGTGTCGGCATTATTTATACTTTATCTTTATTAAACCCTATAGAGTTCACATACACATTACTCAAAAAAGCAAATGCCACAGAAAATAAACACCAACTAAATGTGAACTATGGTGAAATTAAGGAAGATAAGATAAATAATGATAATGATGAACTTGTGCATACGTAATAAGCAGGGATATAATTTCAAATTGAGATTAAAAAATAAAATAATAGAAATCTTAAAAGAAGAAGACAAGATAATAAAGGTTGAACGTCCTTTTCCTCATACAAGGATGATGTCAGGGACGTCAATTTTTGAAGACCTATAGGAGTATATTAAAAGAGTAGAAAGACTTACATGTAGATGAGCGTACACTATATGGTAAAGATTCACCCCATTCCTGGTGGGGTGAACCCCTGATTTGCCTCTGAGGTATGTTGAGCCTTGGTGTACACTTTACCTCTAATAATAATAGATAATAGTAAAAGGTTTAACGTCCGTTTCCTCATACAAGGATGATGCCAGGGACGTCCCCATCACATGTCATTAAAAATCGATTAAACCCAAACGATCTGAAAAAAATGTGCTGAAGAGAAAGAAAAAGATCCTAAAGGGTGCCGGTCCGGTGATCAAAAAACAGTCAGGCAAGGTGAAAAATCTATGGTGGGAAGAGTGCATAATGTTATGTACGCTGTACCGCTAATGTATACTGTACCTCTAATGTACACTGTACCTCAAATGTTCACTGTACCTCTAGTGTAGACTGTACCTCTAATGTACGCTGTACCTCTAATGTACACTGTACCTCTAATGTACACTGTATATTTGGACTGATTATCTGGATTTTGGAATTTGCAACGTTTTTGGACCTTTTTGCTCGCCGGCTTGATTTTATCTCAATAGTGCTCAATATTGTCATTGATGACTGTAGCACTCGAATTGTTGTTATTATTACTGTACCTCTAATGTACAGTCTATCCGCTCTGAGCCGCTGTAACTCAGTGCGAGGTGTGACTTGAATAGAAGTCAGAGCTTACAACGAGTGTATTGCAATCAGCTATAAATGTTTCAGTCAAACTGTACTGTGCAATATAGAGTGGTTAGCTAGGCAGTGACTTTACTACATCATTTGCATAGGCATGTGGTGATGGACACGTAATTAAATACTATTTTTAGACGCATAATTTCGACTATTTAACTTATTTATTGTTTAAATTCTTGTCTAACTACCTGTAACAAAATAGTTAAACTAATTTTTAGGAAATATTCGATACTAATTTACTTTTTTGACATAACTATTAGTTAACTACTGAACTTAGTCAAATAACCTCTGGCTACTTTAAAATAATTATGCTACTCGAAGTTAATTCTTGTTTTTAGTATAATGAGCGTGCATTACAGTGTCAAGTGACTGAAGAATAAAAGAAAAGCTAAAAAAGCCAATGTTAACGTCAGTTTCGTAACTCGAAAGCGATGTCAGTGACGGGTGAGCCCAGAATTTGAACCCGCACATACTGATCAGCGGTCGAATATCTTACCGACATCGCCACTGGCTCCATCCAGCCAGTGAATATTTTAGAATATTTGATAAAGCCTGCATGTGTAATTTATATTCACCGTTTGTTAATTACTAGCAATTTTAGCAGTAATGTATTTATAAATTAATTTTTAAACTCGAACATTAATGTTAAATTATTATATACTAAATTAACCTTAGTATTGATTTGTTCCAGTTACTTATTAACTCTTCGAGTGAATATTTAAACATTTGAGGCTTGCGTAAATTGGGTGTTATTTACAAGTAGGTAGGTAGGTAGGTTGTAGTATGTTTAACGTCAAGGTTCAGAAGCACAAGGCTACTCTTCATGAAGACTCGACACACTCGAGCTGCCGTCACTAATATTAATGAAACAGTAATTTACTGGTAAGTCACTGCTATGTAACTAACCATGCAGTAGTTAGAACTGCCATGTACCTTATCATGACGAAGTGACGAAGTTATTTACAAGTGCAAATATTATGAAAGCGTTGTGCTACGGATAGGTAAGAAATCGAGTCTAGTGTCACTTAAGGGCGCGGCTATACTTGCTGACAATGTTTTAATATTTTAGTTCAATCCTCAACGTTCATGTAATAGACGAGACGTTTTCACTTAGGCCCTATTAGACAATCCACTGATGATACAAGCAATCCATAGTTTTGAGTTAACAGTAAGTCTATTATTGTCTGAAGTTGCTTATCTCTCTCACTCTGATATAAGCATATACGAATAAAATCTAGAAATCTAGACAGTGTACAATAACAATTTCTAAAATACTAGTATACCGTATATATTCGTTATATATATATATATATATATATATATATATATATATATGTATGTATGTATATAACGAATATATATATATATACACACACACATATACGATGTAGATATTAAAAAAGTTATTTAATTTAATAACAAGATAAAATTAATACATGAAAAGAGCTGATAATAGAGTTATATCTCGGACATTCGCTGGACCGGTAAATTTATAGTGGACTATAAACTGCCGTACAGGTTAAACTTGAAGTACACCATGAAAATTACAAAATCTTATTTATAAAATTGATTTTATAAAAAATATAAAATCGTAATGGACGATCATTTCACTAGGAGGTATGTTTATTGTTTTCTTTCGATTCTTAAATATATGAATCATGTAGGAGGAATACTTTGCTTATGTGAAAATGGCGAAAATAAGACTAAATATATATTATAGAATACATATATGGAAAACTACAGGTCTGTTTTGTATTGCAGCGATAATGAGCGTTGTCGAAGCGAGAGATGATAACGAGAGTTTAAGTTTATTTCAGAATCACACGCCACTATAATATTACATACAAGTTATATCAAGTCCAAAATAATATACAGCATGAATTCATAACAGAATAAATATTTCAGTCAAAATCACAACCAGCACATAATTAGTAATTGAGGGTTGATGAAAATTAATTATTGTTCATTGGTATTGCTCTCAATCGCTGCCATACGGAACCTTATCTCTCCTGGATGGAGCCAGTGGCGATGTAGGTAGGCCTAAGATACTCGACAGCGGATCAGTATGTGCGGGTTCAAATCCTGGGCTTTCCCGTCCCTGATCTCACTTTTGAGTGAGAAACTGACGTTAACATTAGCTTGTTTAGCTTTTCCTTAAAAATTAAAGTGCGCGAAAAATCTTTTCTGTAGCAGCGACTGTCTATTGCTCTCCAGCGATTCAATGCAGTCTGCTTCAGTGGCACTTTGGCTAAAGCGGCTTCCCAGAGTGCAGAGGAATTATTTTAATCGCTTTTTTAAAAACTTTTAATTAAATAAAGTCTCTTTTATCTTATTTTTTAGCCCAGGGCCCTTTACAGCCCAGGGCATTTTAAAAAAAAAGTTAAATATTCCTTAACTTTTTTATGTTTTTATTTCGCTATTTGTGCTGTACAAATTTATAAATAAAATTGCCCCTCGTTTGCGAACTTTTGTTGATGCTTAACGAGTATTATCATTCGATTGCCTACAACTTAAGCGATGTTATCTACTTTGCTAATCGATCTAAAGTGATAACTAAATTAAAATGCTAATGACTCTGGAAGCTAACTGGATATAGTGTTGATCTCTAAGCTAATGAAATCTTATCTTAGATAACAACAATGAAACGACGGCTCTGATTGGCCAGAATGCGCGAAAGACTAAGTGAGCGAGAAATGATTTCCCTGCTCACAGACGAACACCAAAAACGACGCGAAGAAGTCCTGGATTCCATCCGTCTTTCCATTCGTTCTCTTCCCACCCACGGGCCCAGAGGCATCATCAGCGCCGTCCATTTCGACGACCCCCAAGCCCTCTTCGCCGCCCTATCGCACGTTCTGAAAGACCAAGCTTGGGAAGTGAGGTGCCAGTGCGTGAAGCTAATCTCAGAAATGATCCCGTCACTAGGTGGAGAACTGGACTCTTGCATGAGATACGTGATGGCGCCACTGGTCACTCGCCTCGGTGATGAAAAACTTACAGTTGGTAACGCTGCAGCTAATGCTCTAAACACGTACGTTAGATACACGGGTGACTTTCAGTCGTTACTTCGAGACATCGTCTGGCACGGGATACAGAGGGGGTCGGCTGATATTAACACTCGTGTGGCCGTCGTTTCGAACGTTGGCTTCCTTTTACAGAAAGAACACGCATGGCGCGATCTTAGACTCTTGGTAGAAGGTTTGGTAGAGTGTTTGGTGGATCCAGACTTGAAGGAAGCCCGCGATGACGTCAGACGTAACTTAAATCTAGCTGAAGATCTGTTGGGAGAAGAAAGATTTGCGCTGTATATTTCACAGTTACCAGAACCTCTAAGACTTAAGTATAACCAGGCCTCAAACTCTGATCAAATTTCATCGGATACCGATCTTCGTTTAGTGCCAAGATATAATTTAGAAGGAAATAAATTAAATCTATTAGCCGCTAACTATTTAGACAAATCTGCCTTAAGATCTGCAAGCGATACAAAACTGGATAGATATGTCAAAGTGGATGCGAGTCGGCTTTCTGAACCAGCGGGCGTTGTTTCGGATCCAGCCAGTTCTCCAGATTCTCTGCGCAGTTACCATCACGCTGAAATAAAAAAATCCTTCAGTGAGAGTAACGTAGAAACCTCGGCACTGTTGTACGGACTGATTCCTTATCACGTGACGTCTAGACTGAGTGAGTGTGCGGATGGCAGGTCCAGAACAGAAGCTCTGGAGGAATTGAAGAGAATCGTAAAGAATTGTCAGGATCTTGGAACAAAGTGCACTGATGTGAGAGGATTGTTGAACTTGTTAGCGGTACAGCTTGAGGAAGAAGCAACGTTTCAGGTATTTATAAATTACGATTAATCTTCATCATCATCATCCTCGCTTGAATCTTGGTATAGCTAGTACCGGGATTAAATTTTTCCAGTTGTTTTAGAAAATGTTGTAGCAATTTCTGGAGCCTCGGAGCTCACAAAAAGAATGCCCTTTCTGACGTTGGTTTGGGTCTTAGTTTTGGATAAAGTACGAATGATAAATAATTAAAATTAATGTAAGAAAAATTTATAAAAATGGCACATTTCTTCTAATGAAAGAGTCATCGCTTCATCTTTAATATAAGCGGCAAAAGATTCATGTACTCTACATACTGTACATGTGTATTGTTATACTGTACATGTGTATTGTTATACTGTATATGTATTTATTATTCTTCATTTTATTTCTACTATTCACAATAATAATTTTCTATTATTAACAGATTTGACATTTCCATAACCAATCAATCAATCAGTAAAAATTTAAAGTCCGGTTCCTTGCCATAAGGCAATGTCAGGGACGTCTCTTGCAGAGCTCTATACTGACAGGTGCCAAAACACAACACGATGACGACTGAGTACAACACTTAGGACCCTACATAGCAAATAGGGAGACGAACTTTCAAAAGGATAAATTATTTGAACAGATATGGCGCAACAAAAAACAATCACCTTAATGTGATATTAAATTCGATAGATATCAATATAGTCGATCAAATAACTTTAATGCGTGTATTTTATTAAATTTCCAACAGGTCGTTCTGATAACGCTAGAAATCCTCAACATTATAATAGAAAAACTCCGCTCACGTCTTCAGCCATACCTCGCCTACGTCATCGGCACCCAAATCCTTCGAATGTCCGACACCAATCGAGTCGTTCGCCGTGCCATCATGTCCTCGGCCGTTCTTCTCATGCAGTCCCTGTCGACGCCCGCCCAGGCCATCCCCTACTACCTAACCTCCGCGGCGTCCCACAGCAACCAGCACGTGAGGACGGACTGCCTCAACGTCGTCATGGCGGCCCTGATCCTGTTCCCCAGGGACGTGTTCAACATGGAGGAGCTGTGTGATGGAGCGGTGAGAGCCCTGCTGGACGGGAAGAGAATGGTGAGGCAGGCGGCACTGGAGTGTTTGGCCCTGATACATCCAGCCCTTGTGAGGACTAGTAGACATCTGATCATGGAGGTTGTGGGGAGAGTTGAACGTGAGATCTATGCGTCCGCAGGAAGCTCTGTAAGTGATTGAATGCTGGTAGAGCATTGGTCGTTAACTTATTTACACTTAATCATCATCATCATCTTCCCTTAAAACTCAGTTTAACTAAGGTCGGGATACGAATAGACTATTTTCCATTCGCTTAAATTTTTGTAGCAATTTCTGGAGCCTAGTAGCTCACCAACCAAATGCCCATTCTGACGTTAGTTTGGATCTAGTTTTTATGTCGCTTTCTACGACACGTGCATATTTACAAGGCTGGTCTATTCTTCAAACAACTCGGACATAACACGGGGAAAACTTATTAACTTAATAGTAGAACTTAAACTATTCAGTAAAAGTCTAAAAGCTAATACCAAGTTTATCGTCACTTTCATGATCGTTTAAATTTAAATTAAGTTAAAATCTGCACCGACTCTCTTGATTAAGAACTTCTTCATTTGCATTTTTTTGTCTAGCTAATCTTTACCGTCTTTCTCCACAACCACATTTCCAGTGCCTCTGGTTTCCCTCTTAACTCGTTAAATTCATCATCACCATCCTCCCTTAAATCCCAGTTCAACCAGGGTCGGGATACAAATTGACTGTCTCAGATCCTCTCTGTCCTACACATAACCACCAGCCAATCCCATATTTGAGACTTTTCCATTCGTTTAATTTTTTTTGCTATTTCTGGAGCCTAGGCGCTCACCAACCGAATGCCCTTTCTGACGTTGGTATGGATCTTAGTACTTTAGTCACCTTCTACGATACGTGCAGTCACCGGTTGGTCAATTTTTCAAACAACCCGTACACAACACTGGGAATAACTCGTTTAATTAAATTAAATTAAGATATTCGACCACGTATCAGTATGTGCGGGGTTCAAATCCTTGACTCACCCTGTAGCTGACATCGCTTTCGAGTGAGGAAACTGACGTAAACATTACCTTTACCGGCTTTTAAGTTAAATTAAATTAATTTCGCAGGACCAGGCAGGCAGCGCCACGGGGGATAAGCGAGGGACGGTAGCCTCAGGGCTAGGACTTAGAGAGGCCGTACAGGCTCGGCTGTCTCGTCGTCAGCTAGCGACCATAGGTGACGACGGGCTGGTAGAATACGCCGTCATCTACCCCGTCTCAGCCTCCAACGCTGCTACCAGGTCTGCCGACTTCGACTGGATTCAGAACTGCGGTGGGTTTTTGTCAGCCAGGCGTGGTAACAGTGCGGAGAGCAAGGTGGTGGGGGAAGAGGCAGGCGAGTGGGGGGAGGGGTTTACTAGTGGGAGGAGGAGAAGGTTGATCAGTGCCGCCAGGGGCTGGAAAAGACTTCCCTGGGATGAGGGAGACCTGGGAAAAGATCTGCAGGTAGGATCGTATGTTCTATGTAAGATATTAGTCTTTATTTTTGCAAACAGTAGTAGTCAGTGATCTGAGAGAGAGAGAGAGAGGGGAGAGAGGGAGAGAGAGAGAGAGAAACAGAGAGCGTGAAAGAGAGAGAGCGAGAGGGAGAGATATAAATAGATAGAGAGAGAGAGAGAAAGAGAGCGAGAGAGAGTTTAACTAGGCAACTTTAGTTGAATATCTTTTTACCGGTCCTGGGTGTGCACGAAGTCTAGTTTTCAGACTAGCTCTCCCGGGAATTGAACCCACGAGAGTTCATTTCATTTCCAGGTCGTTTATTTAGATTTCATGTTGTCTGTCACTCTACACATTGAGCTATTGTGACGTACATCCTGTAGACAAAAAGACGCCAGTATTGCTAGTTTACGTAGTATATGAACGCAGATCGATATACATCAGAGCTTTTTCAAGACAGTGTCCTATCTGAACTAACACAGTGCCATATCTGAACTAAGGCCCAATGTAAAACACGACAATGCCATATCCGAATCATCGACACTTTGTACTATTATTTTTATATCTGATCAAACTGAAAGTTTACTTATCGAGATTTCCTAAATGTGACGTTGATATTGGCCCAGTGTCGCAACTGCGATAATAAATCTCGAAATAAACTGAAAACCCGGTGATCTATTGAAGATAGGCCTTTTGGATGTACCCGTGTGAAATAATTCACACATCTAGTCTATTATAAGATATTGGAAAAGTTCAAACCTCGCACGGAAAGTTGCAATACAATTGAAGATATTGAAGTTTTAGAATATTGAACGACTGGCTGCATATTCATTCTTATCCGGAGGTCAGAACATAGGCTATTATGATAAACCCTGACGTAGAGAAGTTTTCAATTTTATACTGAAATTCCTTTTATCCTGTCGGTTTTCGCTATTTAGACGTCGGTGTTACTTAATCGATTTTTCAACCAATCGATCTCAGATCAAAACAGCAGCTTGCTGTACTCTCTTTATTCTGATATACTGAGAAAAGTCTTGTGTCAGGTTGATCTTTAAGTTGCAGCAGAACGGGATGAGTGGTTTTACTAAAGTTTTATACTGAAAATTGACGAATGCAAAATCTTTCGTACTTCACTCTCTCCTTCTTTCTTTCTTTCTTTTCTTTCTTTCTTTCTTTTTTTTCTTACTTTCTTTCTTTCTTTCGTTCTCTCTCTCTCTCACTCTCTTTCTCTCTCCCTCTCTCTCTCTTTCTCTCTCCCTCTCTTTCTCTCTTTCTCTCTCTCTCTCTCTCTGCCTCTATATCTCTTCTCTCGCTTCCAGTTTCTCACCCTCTTTCTCTCTCTCTCTCTTTCTCTCTCTCGCTTTCAATTTCTCTCCCTCTTTCTCTCTCTGTCTTTTTCATTCTCTCTCTCTCTTTCTCTTTCTCTCTTTTTTCTCTCATTCTATCTGGCTGATTTCCTTTTTCTCTCTTCCACTCTATCTTAGTGTACGATTTTAACTCCATATCCAAGCTTTAACCTCTTTAAAAAAAATAATTATTATATTACTGCTACTGATACATTCTTTCACTATTACTCTATTTAATTTTATATTTTAGTTTATCATTGTATCTTTACCCCATATTCTCGTCAGCTGTTTTCTTACTTAGTAGTAATTGCTGTATATCTAAAAATTACTTCATTAAACATACGCGAGCTTTAAAATACGATTCCTTAAAATTAAACAAATATTATTAAAAATTAATATTTAATTCTGTAGAAATACATATAAAAAATAATACATTTTTTATATTATTCTTTAAAAAACGATTCTTTAAAAATACGCGAACACCAGAATGATTATTCTTTTCAATAATATAAAGACTGATTAGACATTTGTGTAGATCAATGCGAGAGTGCCTTCTTATTGAATTGCTGTAAAACAAATTTGCTAACATTTCTAATTTTTATTTTTGAAGTAGCATAAATTAATGATTAAATTTGCACTACACCGCACCAGCCGTAGCTCTATGGGTTATTGCGCTCAATAGGATGCGAATTGCATTCGATAGCTATTGATGTAAAGTGGTTGACCAAACTCTGCTGGAAGGAACTTGGTGAATACCTCTGAATTGCTTATTACTTCGATATTACTTTGTGGAGTGAATTATTATTTCAAATCATTTGCGTTCCTTGTCTGTTCAGTATGTATTTTGGTTGCCCAAGTGGCGAAATATAAATAAAAATATTTTAACTGTACGAAAACAATTCGTTGAGAGTTCGTTCGAGCTATATTGTTTGCTATATGCAACGGCGTGTATTCGTAATTAATTGTTATTGAGTTCGCTAAGCCTAGCCTGGTAGCTCTAAATGCCAAGAGTTGATATATCTTGCTAAATGTATAGGGTGCGGCAAAAAATTAAGTCCCAATTTGTTTTCTTCATATTTTCGAAACCACTTTGTACTTATTTGGTTGTGTTTGTAACAGGCTTGCCTGGTTAACAATAGACCATATTATTTCTTATATTAACATAGAGCATTCGAGTTTATTTATCGGGTTAATAGTATTAATGAAACTTATATTTTAAGACTCGTTTCTTGAAAAATATTAAACGAACAAGTTATATATCCATTTTCTTGCCCCACCCTATATTTATTGAACAATTGCTGACGTAAAAGAAAATATGAAGGTTATGAATAATTATGGCAAACTCTAAATGTCTCAGCCATAATATAAAAATCTTCGGTAACAATTAATTAAATACACGTGTAATAATAATATACTGCAAATATTATTAATAGTAGACCATTAGTAATGTAATATATTCATACAATACAAATAATACTTTATATAATATATAATATGGTCTAAATAGTCTAAATCGCACAATGTAAATATTATTACATAGAATGTCTCAATAGCGCAATGGTTTAGGGTGTATATAACGTCTTGAAGTTTTAAATGACAGACCCTGAGGTGAATTGAACTCTCGTGGGTTCGAATCCCAGCCACGCTGATCTGAGAGTAAAATCTCGGACATTCACTAGACTGGCTACACGGAAAATGGACTAAATTGCCTAATGGATATAACATGTGGTATTAAAAGTGATAGATATCAACGTAGTTGATCATTTCACTATAATGTGTGTTATTATTATTATTATTATTATATAAATGCAATTTTTGTGGATCAAAGTAGATTTTTAAATTGGAAATTAATGGAGTCGTGATGAAGATTGGAAATGGTTTTATGTAAATTCTCTAAGCACATACTGACTATCATTGATTGTTCCTAAAAACCTTCGATACAGCTTGTGAACATTTAAATAAAACCTTAAACCGCCATCAGTCTATATCTGGCGCTTGATATCACAGACCTGAGGCTGTGGCTTGTTAGAAAGTTGTTCCACTACAGATCCGCAGATACAGGGTTCATATACAGTGTTCTCTCCGTCACTTTTTTATTCTACCTTTTTATTTGTTGAAGTAATTTTATTCTAAAAGGAAACTGACGTTAAACATTTCTTTAGCCTTTAATAGAGCAAACTTGCTGGACTAATATCTGGATATGCGCAATTATTCTCACATTGAACAATAAATTTAGATGCTACAATTTCATAAATTTAGTCGCTAGCATTTCAAAATGTTAAAATCCTGGTCAAAATCTCTCTGATTTCAAGGAGGACAATGCTTTGTCGCCTATCAACATTAATAAAGCTCTGTTTGATCTTTCGAGTTGCCAGCAAATACAATGCATAATTGATATGGAAAGATTTTAAATTTTTACTGTAATAATGAAATTGAATATCATAGCCGTTAAATGTAATAAACGGCTGATAATGCGCTATCAGAATACTCGCGTTTATTTCTTTAAGCCATAGTTTTAAAGTTATTTAATAGAATTTAAATTCTAAAGGTTTTTGTTTTCAATTGGTCTAATATAAGACCAATTGAAAACAAAAACGTTTAGAATTTAAATTAGGATATTTTTACTTTCCTTATATTAAGCTAAAGGTTGAAACAATAGCGCTCGCCTTGCGCCACGATGGGAAAAGCTGTTGTCTGCGGTCTAACGTGTTTCTGTCCGGAAAATGATTTAATCATGGTTTCTTTAAAAAAGTAGAACACGCATTATAGTGAAATGATCAACTATGTTGATATCTAATACTTTTAATATCACATGTTTAAGCCGTTAGATAATTTGAACCATTTTCCGTTTAACCAGTCCAGCCAGTGAATGTCCGAGATTTTACTCTCAGATCAGCGCTGCTAAGATTCGAACCCGCGAGTGTTCAAATCACTTCAGGAACTGTCATTTAAGACTTCATGACGTAATTTAATAACTAGTTAAATCACGTTAATTAGTTAATTCACATCAGTTAATTACCTAATTAGCGTTATTAATGATATAATTTAATCATGTGTGCTTTATTACACTATTTCCCTTTTAACAGTGTTATATTATTAAATATTACGGCATACAATATTCAAATTAAAATTTTCCAATTCAAGGGAATTTCTATATTTCAATCTCTTATTCGTCTTTTGTAGTCTATTTCTATGTTTTTTGTCTGCACAATATAACCCACTGGGCAATTACTTGAGTTGACGTCAAAATGTTAAAGTTGACGGAAAAAGAACTTACAATTAAATGAAATTTCAATAATTTTATCTCTTCTTCGTCTTCTGTAACATAATTCTTTCGCTTTCTATATCTGAACAATATTAAGTATGATGCAATTAAATGACATTGAAAGCGTCAATTTAATATTTTATATTCAAAAACAGTAACGAAATGCAGACGAGATTTTGGTCACATTTTTGATTGAAGTTATAAATGTTAAGGCGATTTCATAAAAAGTTTAGTCTAAAGAGATTTTTTACTTTCTATAAATAATCTATTGGATTTGGCTTGAATCTCGTATAACCTGAGGCATGAATGTTTAAAATATGTATGCTTTATATTTAATGCGAAGTCATTCATTTCTTA
>CAJHZI010000318.1:297500-322500 GCA_905160935.1 Enchytraeus crypticus
TTGCAAAAGATATGCCCTATCCAGATGGCTTCTGGAGTGGTTTCCCGTTGCCTTTCTCAGTTCTTGCTCAATCGCCCCTTACAACGCGTGCATTTATAGGCTGTTCTGTTCTGTAGTTTCCTGGACACAACATGATTATATTATGAATTGTAATTTTGACATATAATGATATCTGCTGGAAGACTTCTTAAAAACATAGTTCCTACGTGGTTATATCCTCCTAGGTTGAAATCAATGAATGGAAGGCATTTTAGATTTTCTAGAAAAAGTCGCTGTTTTATTATAAAGATAATCAAGTCTGGACTGTGAAAGCAGAATAGAGATCGTAAAATCTTGTTTTTCTTCTTCTTGATTTATGACAATGTTGCGAAAAACTAAAATGAGTTTGTATTTATCTGGATTTATGACAATGTTGCGAAAAACTAAAATGAGTTTGTATTTATCTGGAGTGACTCTTCCGTATGAACAGTAAAACAAGGTAGACAGTATTCAGACAGTATTGTTATAATCCTTGTCTCTCTCTCTGTCTCTCTCTCTTTCTGTCTCTTTTTATCTTCATCTCTCTCTCTCTCTCTCTCATTTCCTTTCTGTTTCTCTCTGTCTGTCTCTCTCTCGTTTTATCTCTCCCTCTCTCTCTCTCGCTCTCTCTCTCTCTCTCTCTCTCTTCCATTGCCCTTTCATTCTGCCCCTCTATTTCTCCTCGCTCTTTCTCTAATTTTCTCTCTGTTCGTGCGTGTGTTTTAAATACGGTAAGCGTTGGTCGTTTTGGTAGGATTGTCTACTCAAGACCTAGAGGATAAGGGATAACTACTAAGAGCCGTTTCTAGGAGTACACATAATCATGATCAGCACACGCTGAGCAAATGGCCTTTGCTAAATATTTTAGCATTGCTCTCTAACAATACTAATAATTTATCTTATGGTATACTCAGTCGTCATCTTGTGGTGCTTTGGCGCTTGTTTGGGTAGCTTCTGCAAGAGACGTCCCTGACACTGCCATATGACGAGGAACCGGATGTTAAATTCTTATTGATTGATTTACTGATTTAATGAACGAGTATTCCAGTTCTTTTAATATCCTCGATGAAGGAAGCATTGAGCAATGCAATCCCGTTGTGATTGAAATTTATGGAAATTAAGAAATAGGACGTTGATATTTTGTTCTATAGCGTTCATTTAATATAATCATCTTTCACGTTCTCTTTACTTCATTATATAAAATGCCAGCCGCTTGTAAATCATTCTTCTATCGGATTTTTAGAAATGTTGAAAAGGGAAGTTTTTTGTTGGTTTGTAGGATAGAGTTAATTGAATTTAGTAGTTTTTATTTAGTAGTCTTTATTTAGTAGTCTTTATTTAGTAGTCTTTATTTAGTAGTCTTTATTTAGTAGTCTTTATTTAGTAGTCTTTATTTGTAAAGACATTTCATTATTAATTATTTTATTTCTTATATCGCTTTCATCTCACTTCTCTCTCTCTCTCTCTCGCTATATATATATATATATATATATATATATATATATATATATATATATATATATATATATATATTGTGAGAGAGAGAGAGAGTGTGTGTGTGTGTTTTTGTGTGTGTATGTGTGTGCACATGTGCGTGAATATAAATTTGAGAAGTAGTTGATGTTCTGTTGTACAAAGTGTATTGTGTTTGTTTAGAAAATCTCTCAGTACAAATTCTCCTTTAGATACTAATTCCGCAGAACATTTAATTTTTCTCACTAGCTGCATTTCGTTCTTTTATTTCTCTTCAAGAACTTGACTCCTACAAAAATGAAGTGGAAAACTGATGATTTTTTGGCAATTAATATACTTAAGTTATAGTTTTCTTTTAGTTATAGTTTTCTTTTTTCTACATAGAAGCTAGAATAGAAGGAAAAAGAGGCAGGGGCAGGACGAGATGAGGTATGTTAGATGATTTAAAGACCCACTCATATGTGGAAATGAAGAGGAAGGTGGAAGACAGAGAAGAGTGGAGGCGTTATGTACCATGGACCTGCCGGTAGGCAGTGCACTAAGAGAGAGAGAGATAGTTTTCTTTTATTAATAATTATTATTTTTTACTTTGTAGTCGCTAACTGTATAGATAAAGCTGATCATAGGGCCTATATAGATCACTATAGATTATATATAATAGATCATATTCCACATATCAGTATAGATCATATATCATACATGTAGATTGTCTATCATAGATCAGTACGGCTGACGCCAGTGGCGATGGGAGTAAGATACTCGACCACGGATCGGTACATGTATGTGCGCGGTTCAAATCCTGGGCTCGCCTGTCAATAACATCACTTACTAGTGAGGAAACTGACGTTAACATTAGCTTTACCAGATGTATAGATCGGTATACATTAGTTCGAACTATATGCACTAAACCCGAGTAATATTTCAGAATTCTGAAGAAATTATGTGCTAAGGCGTTTACCTTCGTACAACCTCTGACGTAATCCTAGTCATGCTAACTTGAGGCGAATATGCGAGTGTTTAATGACTGGTAAATACGTGTACACTATTGGGCGATTTATTTACCGGTTGATTCCGACTAGCATTAGATCAGGCGGATTAACTGTCAAATGAGTTGCAAATTGATATGATTCCAGAGTTAATGTTGACCTCTGCTTGCAAAAAATATTTTTTGCCGTTAGGCAATTTAGTCCATTTTCTGTGTAAACAAAACGGTGAATGTTCGAGATTTTACTCTCCGATCAGCGCGGCCGGGAATCGAACCCACGAGAGTTAATTCATCTCAGGATCTGTCGCTTAAAATTTCACAACGTTACCTGACACCTCTAATCACTTTGCTATTGAGACATTCGACATGACTGTACCCAAGGACCATGCTTGTACCCATGGACCATTGCCCCGAGTTTTGTCCTCGTCACTGAGTAATATTGCAGTTTTCGTAAGAGGTGACTAAGCAAAAACTGAGGAAGGTGAAGGAAAGTAACACCAAAAGCCTTTTGGCCTACAAGCTAATGGCTTCATGCATGCGTTGATAAGGTGTCATAACTTTACTTAATCTCGGTGGTGCGCATTCCGAGCCTTTGTATCTTGGACTTCCCTTGGCAGAAACTTATAGAGAGAGAGAGAGAGAGAGAGAGAGAGAGAGAGAGAGAGAGAGAGAGAGAGAGAGAGAGAGAGAGACAGAGAGAGAGAGACAGACAGAGAGTGACTATCATTGCATTTGCGAAATATCCTGAAAATTTTCTCGTCTATCCGACTTATTTGCAATAAAACCAAAATAAAAAGTTTTGTGTATTTCGTATCCATTGGTTACTACGATGTATTGGGATTAGTTAGGCGCGCACAGTAGTGCGAGTATAGCCGGCTGGTGTATTGAAGGTAGCCTACAGGCTATACCTAACCTACTAGCCTTCTGTAGACGGCTCGATAGATACGGCGCTCTGTTGTCTGCATTTTATGGCAGATCACGTCATGAATTTTTAATTGACCGAGCCTGAGTTGACTTGAACGCTACTTTGTTCGATTCCCAGCCGCGCTGATCTGAAAGTAAACTTTTGGATACTAATGATAAAAAGCTGGTAAAGGTAATATTAACGTTAGTTTCCTCACTAGAAAGCGATGTCAATGACGGGCGAGCCCAGGATTTGAACCCCGCATATACTGACCCGCGGTCGAGAACCTTACCGACATCGACAACGATCCAATTCAATGGATAATTAACTAAACTGCCCGATGTGTTAAACATGTGATATTGTAAATGATAGATATCATCACGGTTTGTCATTTAACTAGTATGTGTCCTTAACCATTCCTAATTACAATTACATATTTAATCTGTCACTGTGTGCTGCAGTTTTGTTTTCTTCTGTGCGTAGGTTGCTTCGTATCGTAGTAATATTATGTTCTTTAATTTACGATGGTGCGTGTAATAAGCGCATGCATGCAGATTTGTGTGCATGCTAATCTGTGTGCATTCTAGTAAGTGTGCATGCTAATAAATGTATATGATAATAAGTGTGCATGCTAATAAGTGTACGTGCTAATCGGTGTGCATGCTAATAAGTGTACATGCTAATACGTGAGTGTTCTAACATATGGTCTTGCTAATACCTGTGCATGCTAATAAATATGCGTGCATTCACACAATACCAAACATATAACAGCAAACATGCCCATGTATGAGCATGCTAATATCACAAATAGCATGCCAAACGTATTAGCTTGCTTGCCATTAGCATACCTGCGTATTAGCATGTATAATACCTACTTCGGACCTGCAATTTGGCAGAATATTAGAGAGAGAGAGAGAGAGAGAGAGAGAGAGAGAGAGAGAGAGAGATAGAGGAATATTAATGCGAAAGAGCTTTCGTTACAGTATATCTTGAACAGTGTTTAGTGTTCGTCAGTCGTTCCACTGCGCTATACAGTTAACTTATTGGAAAAGTGTACCTAAGTAACAATACACGACCGTTATCCCGTTAAACTTCGAAATGTTAATTGACAATTCACGTACCAATTGTCTACCCAATATAATGGAGCTTTCCGACCACGTGAGAATTTAGAGTTTACGTCACTACATCTAGTTCAACCAATTCACGGAATTATCAAAAACTCTGTTTTATAAACTGAGAGAGTTAGAACTTAGAAACTTCTTCTTTTTGGTCGAAGTAAGGAGACTGAAATAATGGAATGTATAAATGAATGTCGTCATCTTCTCTTTAATCTCAGTTTAACTTAACTAGGGTCGGGATAAGAATAGACCTTCTCCACTCCTCTCCGTCACATGCCATATCATGGCATCAGTCAATCTCTATTTTTCCATTCTTTTGGAAATTTTGTAGCAATTTCTGGAGCCTAGACGCTCACCAACCGCATGCCCTTTGTGATGTTGGTTTAGAACTTAGTGGAATATATAAATGAATGCTAAGTAAATATGTAAAACTATATATTTCCCAATTGAAAAAATGTACAAAAAATAAATAAATTTTCCTGAGGTCGTGGTTATTATTCCCGGCGATTTTTACAGAGTGAAAATCTCGAATAGTGGTTGGACCAGTAACATTTATAATTAACTAAAAGCTGCCCCACGGTATAAGCATGTGGCACAGATAATGATAGTTACCATCATGATTATATTATTAGAATGTGTGTTTTATTAAAGGCTAAAACCAAGCTTAACGTCAGCTTCCTCGTCGAATAGCATGTCAGAGACGGAGTGAGCACTCTATTTGAACCCTGCACCTACTTATCCGTTGTCGAATAACTTTTAAACAAGCCACTGGCTCAGCCTAAAGTTTATACAGCTTTTTATAACTTTTTTCTTATTAACTCTCATATTACCTCACAAAAAAGCACTCTTCGTGCTATGGTATGACAATTTGAAGCCGTCATTGCAGTGCAATCGTTGACGACAATAATAAAAGTACAAAAGCCTGCCTGCTGCCAGTTATTGATCTATACAAATCAATTCATAATTTGATTGCTTGATCGATCGTTCGCGTCACAGACCGATTCGTTTTCAATTAATCGACTATACTATTTTGCGGAGTCTGATTGAAAATGTATTTTTATTTTCTATTATTTGCTTTAATTGGCATATTTTTGGTTATAATTGACATCTTTTAGCACTAAAAATCTGAAATAGGAATTTGGTAATTTTTTTATATAAATGGAATTATTTAAATTTTAAGCCTTTTCTAAAATACTTCTCATTGTATTAAACCTTTGCTGCAATCGATGTAGGTTAAATTATCTCTCAATAGGTTTATGTGTAAGCGCTTAGCTTGTAACCATCATTATCATCATCATATTCTTCTTCTTCTTCTTCATCGTCTTCTTCTTCTAGTGCACTAACCTACGGCAGGTCCATTGCGTGTAACACTTCCATTCAATTCTATCCTCAACTATCATTTTCATCTCTATATATGAATTTGTTATCAGATCATTATCCCTTATCTTCCTCTAACTCTTTTCCCTTGCATTCTTCCTTCTATAACATCTTCTAAAGCAATCCATCTTCAGGAAATTGATCATCGTGAAATTTTAAATAACCAATCATGAGGTTCTGGGATCAATTCCCGGCAGAGCTGATCAGAGAGTAAAATCTCGAACATTCACAGGACTGGTAACATTCGAACATTCGCAGGACTGGTAACATTCGAACATTCGCAGGACTGGTAACATTCGAACATTCGCAGGACTGGTAACATTCGAACATTCGCAGGACTGGTAACATTCGAACATTCGCAGGACTGATAACATGGATAATTGACTAAACTGCCTAACGATTAAATATGTATTGTTAAAATGAAAAAAATCGGCATGGTTGATCATTCCCTCTAATATATGTTTAAACGTTTTGCAGTATCTCGCATGAAGAATAAATATGTAATTTCTAGACAGTAAAGCTTCTGTTAAATTAATGAACTTAATATGAACTACAATTTTTTTCAGTCTAGTATAGAGCAGCTGAGTGAGACTGTATTTTTATTTCGTTCACACCTTATAGAAAACTGAATTGGGCGTTAATATCATCACGCTGTAAAAGTTTTTTAAACGTGCTCTTGGCAAATAATAATAATAATAAATAATAAAGGTTTAACGTCCGTTTCCTCTTCCAGGGATGATGTCAGGGACGTCCCCAACAGTGCACATCACTACAGAGCATCAAAGAGGTAGAGAGAGAGGGAGAGAGAGAGAGAAAGAGAGAGAAAGAATTAATACAGGCAGAAGGTAGTGTGGTACTGTTTTTCTAGCTAATTCGGCAGAATAACAGCTTAAAATGGATTATATTCGAGTTATTGAAAATCTATAGCAGACGACTTTAAAATAACACTGCTCGTAATGTCTGGATAGAAATAAGAGAACGAAAGCAGCAATTGAAGGCAGTTGGAAAGAGCAATCGATTGAATTACTCTGCAATGAAAGAAATAATATACTTAAGCGGTGGACATGTCGTGAGAACTAAAAAGGTATTTTATTAATCTAAGCTTTTTATGTGATACTTTTTACTTATTACTTATTAAGTATTAGGCATTACGTATTACTTACTAATTACGTATTTGTAATTCTGCGATTTTCATTTTATTGCATTAATATAAAACACTTTGTCTACTCAAAAAGGAAACATTTTGGCGAGCTTGATTCCAGTCACTGTACTGTAAGGACAAGTGGTTGAGAGTTTTGGGCAGAGCACAAAAATCTAGGGGGATCGAATCTAGGGGGATTAGAACCCTAGTCCCGCCCCCGGTTAAATAAGTAAGTTAATATATGCGTTAATGCCCCTTTACTTGTATTATATTATAAGAAAGTGTGCTTTTATTAAATTTAATTATTTTATTTTATTGCATGAATAATGTAAACTACTTTTGATTCTCCTTATTTGCACTGCTCCATATTAGTTCCTAGTAAAAGGCTGGTAAAGCTAATGTTACAGTCACTTTCCTCACTCGAAAGCGATGTCAGTGACTGGCGAGCCCAGGATTTGAACCCCGCACATACTGATCCTCGTCGAATATCTTACCGACATCGCCACTGGGTCCAGCCTAGTATATGCATATAGTTAATCAATGAACACCAGAAATTGTTGTTCGATATTATTTGGTGCTTATTTGTGCCTTATATTGTTTATAGTGGTTGCCAACCCTGTTGTTGTTGTTGTTGCTATTGTTGTTATTATTATTTTTAACATCATCGTCATCATCGTCCTCATCATTATAATAAATTGACTTTAATTTGTATTTCAATGCACACATTTACATGCATAGAAGGTAGAATGGAAGGAAAAAGAGGCAGGGGCAGGCCGAGATTAGGTATGTTAGATGATTTAAAGACCCACTCATATGTGGAAATGAAGAGGAAGGCGGAAGACAGAGAAGAGTGGAGGCTTTATGTACCATGGACCTGCCAGTAGGCAGTGCACTAAGAGAGAGAGAGAGAGAGAGAGAGAGAGCACACATTTAGTTGTTTTATTTGTTATCACTTCAGATACGTACTTGAAGTTGTTGAAAAGCTTACGACAGTATATAATAAATATAGCATCGTAAGATTTGGATGTTATCTCTCAAGTGTATTGATTGGTTAAATGCTCTCATCATGCTGATGACTCTATTTGCAATATGTAGCTCACTGTCTGTAATTCCCAAGATTATTGAGTTTATATACTTCTAATTTCCAATGATGTGTCCGGGGTACTGAAGAATAGACCAACCGTTAACTGCACGTGTTGTAAGAGGCAACTAAGCAAGAACTGAGGCGAGCAGCGGGAAACCACCTCAGACCAATATTTTTCCCAAGCTATAGGTTATATAAGGTATGTAATAGGTAATTTTTGTGATGTGATTAACTTGTTGGTCTATGTATACTCGAGAGTATTTATATACTTATAATAATAATACTTACAGTAATAATAATAATAATAATAATAATAATAACAATAATAATAATAATAATAATAATAATAATAATAATAATGATAATAAGTTCTGGTAAAAATGGACAGTTTGTAAATGCATTAAGCAATAGGAAGAAGACTAGGACACATTGTAAGGGGGTAAAGTCTGCTAAAAGAGGTTATAAAGGCGGCAGAATGAAAGGAAATAGAGGCCGAGAGAGAGGCATAGGATGACCAAGATTAGGAATGCTAGATGATTTAAAGATCCACTCGAATGTGGACATTAAGATGAAAGCGGAAGAAGAATGGAGGCGTATCTTATATGCCATGGACCTGCCATTAGGCAGTGCCGTAACGAGAGCACTAGCGAGAGAGAGAATAATAACCAAATAAAATAATAATAATATTTTGACCTGCCACTTGGTTAAACAATAAAAAGCAACATCTAATCCGATAATAGATCAGACTTGAGATATCAAAAAAGGCTAAACGCAATGATCCTTAGATATAAAATCTTCATCGGTGATGTCATGGTACCCATTTCTTCTCATATATTGTGGGATATTATCCAATGAGTACCATTCAATCAAATCCAATATGTGTCTCTCTCACTATCTAATCTCTCTTTTTGTCTCTCTCTCTCTTTCTCTTTCTCTCTTTCTCTCTCTCTCTATCTACCTAGCTACCTATCTATCTATCTCTCTCTGTTTTTCTCTATCATTCTCTCTACCTCTCTCACTCTTTCTCTCTCTCTCTATCTTTTTCTCTGTCTCTTTCTCTTAGTCTCTCTTTGTTTGTGTCTCTTTCACTCCTTCTCTACACTTTTTGACCACTTGTAGCAATTTAGTGTAACATATCTCAGAACGACCTCATCTCGTTGGCCTCAAGACATTGGCTAAAACCTATTTATGCTGATTTACTAATCGAATGGGCCATATTTAGTTAACACTTGAATACAGTGCCAGAGTGTATGTTAGTAACATTTCTGTAGCTAAGTTCCTAATCTAACTCGTTCAGTTACAACGCTATAAGATTTCATTTGCATTTAAAAGTGGTGTGTTACTTAGAAGTAATATTGTAATTACGAAGTTGTTCAAGTTTAAACTCAGTTAGGTCTTAGAAGTTAATGAGGCATAATAAAATTAAGAGATAAAATAAGTTTAATCTATTTATATTTCTTGAGAGGTCGTCAACCACAAGTTAGCGTTAGACTATCTAAATAGCGTAGGGGTAACGTCATAAAGTTTTAAATGACAGATCCTGAGGTGAACCCTCGAACTTGAAAATTGAACTCGAAATTGAACCCTCGCGGGTTCGAATCCCAGCCGCGATGATTTGAGAGTAAAATATTGGGCATTCTTTGGACTGGTTATACGGAAAATGGAAAAATTTCATAACGGTTTAAACATGTGGTTTTAAAAGTGATAGATATCACCATAGTTGATCAGTTCACTATAATGTTTGTTTAAAAACGTCTTTAAAAGTGTTTTTAGATTTATTTAATTCATTTATTTATTTTCCCGACCCTAGCTAAACTGGAATTCAATGACAGATGACGATGATTAATTAATATTATTTTTATTCAATCAGTGTATTCTTTGAATAAGCAATTACATAGTGATTGAAAAGTATTTAGAAGTAACCCAATAAAGACTGCAGTTCCTTTCCAAAATTGCTGTAGTTATTTGACATATTACTCTGAAATTACATGAAATTAAAGGTATTAATAAAGCATAGAAATGTATAGCAATTATGAAAGCTTAAATGCCATAATATATGTTGCTTGGAGGTACAATGGTACCTTCAGAATTTTGACTGGAATTTACAAGTTTTACATGTTGATAAACATTTCATGAAATGTAATTTTCTTGAATGTAGCATTATTTAAAAACGAATCAATCTTAGTTTATTTTATTTTCAAGCTCAGAGTTTTATAGCTATATATCTAAACATTGCTTTCATAATGTTCTTAATACCTACAGGCCTATAATGAGGATTTGGCAATAAACTTAGCTCAGTGGATAACGTTTCGCCCCGCAATAGAGAGACTTGAGTTCAAATGTAAGACCAGACAAGAAGGAATCGTAGCAGATGTCACATAACTTAGCACAATTTACTTTAAAATGCTGGTAAAGCTAATATTAACGTCAGTTTCCTCACTCTAAAGCGATGTCAGTGACGGGAGAACACGAGATTTTAACCCCACACATACTGCTCCACACTGCGTTAATGGTTTTTGTCATAAACTGCGTTGATAAATTTTTCTACGTATTATATCGATAAATATGGTTCTACGGTCAAGACATTGTAAAAAAGTTACGCAGTTTATTGAGCAGTTTAACTATTATTACTTTATGAGAGATATTGTTCAGCATACATAGGCCGGTACACAGTACATATAATATAGGCCTATCTACCATACAGTCATGCAGTGTGTTGCACTATAGACGTTGAAAAGTACTGCACAATCGACAAGTAAAAAAGTCGATGTTAACGTTGGTTGCTCACTCGAAAGCGATATCAGTGACGGGAGAGTCCAGGATTTGAACCCCGCACATACTGATCCGCGGTCGAATAACTTCCGACATCGCCACTGGCTCCAGCCTATTTGAACATTTGATTGGATAGCTAATGTTTTGTGAGATTATATCAAATACAATCATCTTGCATTATTGTATTAGGTAGAGTACTGTATTTTGATAATAGCAGAGTTATTACTAATTAACAGAACTAGTTAAACTTAGAATATGATGCTGCTATGCGTTAATTAACTAGATTCAGAGATGATAGTTTCGAGAGTAACAATTGTCAGTACTTAGAGGATAGCTCCCTAGCCTAACAAGTAGGGACCTAGCTGTGTTAGAATCAGCCTGTAGTCTCTGACGATATTCGTTTATTTGTGGCTCTGAGTCGTATAGACAATCATCATCATCTTCTTCTTCATCATCATCATCATCATCATCATTGCTTCTTAGCGCACCATCATCATCATCATCTTCATCATCATTATCATTATCATCATCTTTTTATTCTTCATTTTCCTTCTTATATTCTTTTTCTTCTTCATCATCTCCCCTTGAATCCCCGTTTAACTAGGGTCGGAATGAAACTTTTCCATTCGTTTTAGAACATTGACTCCTATAGACAATGATACGAAGTAAAGACTCGAGTATATTACGTCTAAGTGCTCTACCACCACTCGAACCTGCGACTCCTCTTACCTCACGCGGAGCGCCTAGACAATCCTACAACTATTTACCAATTAAGCGCGAAGATGAAGAGGATTTTGGGTCTTTTAGACCTGTACTTAGTCCTATCGGAACCCTAGGCCCTAATCCGGACGATCACTTGTTACCACCTGGAAGTGATCCGGTGCCCCATTGGACTGTGAACGGAAGTACTGTGGGATTTAGGGATGCGGAAAAACCCAGGAACCCTGTTAGATATGTAAGGTTGTTGTTTGATATTTGTAAATAACTTTATTTGTGCTATATCATCATCGTCATCTCCCCTTGAATCCCAGTTGAACTAGGGTCGGGATACGAATAGACTGTCTCAATTCCTCTCTATCCTACATAAAATCATCAGTCAATGCCCTATTTGAGGCTTTTCCATTCGTTTAGATTTTTGTAGCAATTTATTTGTGATTTGTTAAAATAGAAAAATTGATAGATATAATAAGCAATAAAAATAAGAACTGGATGGGTCATGTACAGATAGGAATGATTTGGGAAGAATGGAAGGAAAAACGTTTAGAGGAAGACACGAGCACACCATGGGTCAACAAGTTAATTCCTTCACAAAACCAATGCCGAACCCATACTTTACATAGTCTATAGCTTGAGAATATGTATGGCTTTGAGGTGGCTTCCCGTTGCCTTCTTTGTCAGGAATTACCAAAGCTAAAGCTAATGTAATGTTAAACGTCAATATATTGCTCGGTAGCATGGGAGAGACGAAAATATCACTGAATTTGAACCCTGTACCCACTGATCAGCTGACGAACATCTTGCCAACATGCCACCGGCTCAGCCCAAATAGAAATGAATAATAATTAGAATTAGTCGATTATAATTGATTGAGTTGTGATACCTATCCGCTTCGATAAATATCATAGGTTTCTGTTAGTGCAAAAGTGTAACTATTACGTTAATTCTTATTTTCTTGTTATGCTTCGCCCACGCCCTGTATTGCTAATAGGGCATTCTAGTGCTCGTTAATTTCCATCCGAGTAAAGAATGTTCGACATTTAATTAGTATTTGTGTGGGAATGCTAAATCACGAAATATTACTGTAAACATCGTTTTACTTCTGCTGGAGACAAATCCAGAGAAATAGATAGAGAGCTAGAGAGAGAGAGAGAGAGAGAAAGAGAGAGAGAGATAGAGAGAGAGATTTTCTCAAACACGTAATTTTTTCTGAAGAGTGAAATACAAGAGCCAACTTTATATCAGCTGTCTATCTGTACCAACTCTCTCCAGAACTTCCTCATTTGTAACCTTTTGAGTCCAGCTAATCCTCTCCATTCTTCTCTCTCTCGCCTAGTGCACTGCATACTGGCAGGTCCATGGTACATAACGCTTCCACTCTTCTCTGTCTTCCGCCTTCCTCTTCATTTCCACATATGAGTGGGTCTTTAAATCATCTAACATACCTAATCTCGGCCTGCCCCTGCCTCTTTTTCCTTCCATTCTACCTTCTATGACCTCTTTTAATAGACTTTCCCCCCTCAGAATGTGTCCTATCCCTCTCTTCTTCCTATTTCTTAATACATTTATCAACTGTCTATCTGTGCCAACTCTCTCCAGGACGTCCTCATTTGTAACCTTTTGAGTCCAACTAATCCTCTCCATTCTTCTCCAAATCCACATTTCCAATGCCTCCAGTTTCCTAATATCTTCCTTCCTTAAGGTCCATGTTTCACATCCACACAATAGCGTGGTCCAAACCAAAGTTTTCACTATCTTTATCTTTGTGTATTTCTTTAGACTTTTTGTTAATAGTTCTTTTCTACTACCAAAACATAGTTCTTAGATCATATCATAGAACAATAGTTCTTTTCTACTACCATTCTTCTACAAATCCACATTTCCAATGCATCTAGTTTCTAGTATACTTCCTTCCTTAATGTCCAAGTTTCACATCCATACAATAGCGTGGTCCAAACCAAGGTTTTCACTATCTTTATCTTTGTGTCTTTCTTTAGACTTTTTGTTAAAATTTCTTTCCTATTACCTAATTCTGCGGGCTATAAAAACTTTGACATTCTACTCTAACAGCTGTATGTATATAATAATACTCTATTATACCCCTAATTGTATCTCGCGTGGTTAATGCTTTTAAAGTTGAGCCATTTCTGTTCTTTATTGTTGAATATTTCTATTAATAATTAGCAATTTAAAAAGTGCTTTTACTTTCACGGTTGCGAATAGGCATTATGGATTTAGATTCAAGAGAAAACCAGTTTAAACCCATGCAGGTTGCTCGTTGGTTTAAGAGCAACGAAAGCCAACGGCTTGAATTAAAATATAAGTACTATTGTAGTTTAAAAAACAATAAAAATAATAATAAGGTGAAAGAAAAGAGAGTAGTTTTGTCGTTGTTGGTATCTAACTTTCTTAGTAATTACATCAACGTTGATATAGCTTACATCAACGTTGATATAGCTTACATCAACGTTGATATAGCTTACATCAACGTTGATATAGCTTACATCAACGTTGATATAGCTTACATCAACGTTGATATAGCTTACATCAACGTTGATATAGCTTACATCAACGTTGATATAGCTTACATCAACGTTGATATAGCTTACAGCGATGTTGTAAATGTATTTCATTTGACATTACTTGCGAAATGATGATAATTAATTGCGCAAAGCGCTCTGAGATGGCCATTCAACTAGTGCAATTTAGACCAATGCACGACACCAATTATAAAAAGAAGAAAACACCAGTAACATTTTTGTCAGCAAATGACGCAATATTTTTATACGCGTTAATTGAGTGTTAATTGTGTAAAGGTTACAGGTAGCAGCTTCTCTGAAATGCGTGATAGCAGGTCCAAAACGTATTGTTTCGGTGTATGCTTTCTACTGCCTTTGTCATCTCCCGGCATAGCCCCGAGATTTAAAAATGTATAGACCAATTATTGATCATTTAAAGCAAAAGCTTGTAAAGCTAATGTTAACGTCATTTTCCTCATTTGAAGGGGATATCAGTGACGAGCGAGCCCAAGATTTGAACCCTGCACATACTGATCCGCGGTCAAATACTTTACCGACGTCACCACTGGCTCCAGCAAACATTTTTAGTAACATTTGCTGTATTATCTTCTGTATCTTGATATGCAAACATAGAAGCGATCGTCATCAAATCTTTATGATAATTCTATAACATTTTTGCTATAGCTATTTAATTTTATTAGGCTATGACAACGCTTTAGAATTAACTGAATCTACCGTAGTATTTTACTGGGTTTGCTTTGTTAACAGCAAATACTGTACGAAGATATTGTTTAATCTTTTACACCATCACTCGCTCGTATTTTAATAGACCTCAATATTTAGAATAATAAGTAGGGATTTCTGAATGAATAGAGAGCTATTTGGAATAACAAGTACGTAGCAATACATAATTGGGATATATCTCATTTGATGGCATATCTTACCGTTAGATGAGTTGTTATTATTGTTCATTATATTATTAGGAATAATAAACAAATTTTGATTCCCTAAAAGTTCATAGATTTCTCGAGGTTTGTACTTCGGTCTGTAAAATAACACTCACGTAGTGGATGCTCTGTTCACTTTAACTAATTTATTATCATTGTCTTGTTATTAGCTGTTATAGTAGTATATACATCAGTCCCGTGAGTTCTGAAGACAACATAGGGCGGCAACATTCCTCCATTCTTGTCTGTCTTTAGGAACCCTCACAGCATCTTCCAATGAAATGTTCGAAGTTTGAATGAATTGTTTAAATTCATTCAAACTGAAAGTTGGTATGAATGGCTAATCGTAGATTTTTCACTATCTAATCATTGACTAGTAGATCGATGGAATGCTCTTTATGGACTATGAATGTAGGATGTGAATAGTATGTACGTTGGACCTGCCACTGGCAGAACAATAAATAGAGACTCGGGTATCTTAAAACAGTGTCTTCTATAGTAGCACAAGGGATTTCGTCCTAGACGATCAGACTGTGTTTTATATTATTACATTAATATTATTTTATTAAAATAACAATGTAAAAAGGAAGGAAAAAGAGGCAGAGGCAGGCCGAGATTAGGTATGTTAGATGATTTAAAGACCCAGTCATATGTGCAAATGAAGAGGAAGAGGAAATCTGAAGACAGAGAAGAGTGGAGGCTTTATATATCATGGACCTGCCAGTAGGCAATGCACTAAGAGAGAGAGAGAGAGAGTTATATTATTAAATATTTTATTATATTAGATATTTTATTATTAAATTAGTAAAAATTCTAATTATGTTTCAGACCCTGAGTAATGGTATAGAGGTGCTGGATAGGCGGAGCATAAAGCATCGTAACTCCGCCCCAAGTAAAGCGAAGGAGGAGCTTAGCATCGCCAACACAAGTATGACACTTTGTAGCAGTTTTCTACTAATTCATTGGTATTTAGTTAGTTTTTGATTTAATAATATTATTGGAGCGTTTTTTCATCTTTTTAGTAAGTCGTTTTGCATATTGTACGACTAAGTATTACAGAGTTATTAGTCGCATTGCCTAGCTACAATAGTATAACATAGTTATAATTTCTCGCCTAGTTATGTGATGCAATTCAAAGCTTCATAGTTTTATTATGATCTTCACCTCTTTGTAGTACTGCAATACATTTACGTTGGTGTGTAGATTGATGTGTTTGGTAGCGATATGTATATAATGTATAGTGCTGTATTGCAGGAAATACCGTATTGATTCACAGTTTTGTATTTTATTTTACATTACCCTGTATTACATCCTGTTGCATTGCATTTTACTCGCGTGTATCGTTATAAACTGGCTTATGGCTGAAAGACTGTATATAGTGGTTCAGTAACTGTTGGCCGTGAATGTTACATAACTCTTGATATTTGTTTATTTATTGTTTACTTACTTTTGATATTCTTTGCTCACATCTCTTGGATGTTATTAAATAATTATCATCTGGTGTTTCTGCTTTTTCCTTCTTCTTGTTTCTTGAAGTATTATTGCTGAATGGCTTACATAGAGGTTCAGTGACTGCTGACTGTTGTAGTTATCTATCTCTTAATAGTCTATTTACTTCTGGCATTCTCTAATCTCATCTCTTTGGCATTTATTAGTCACAACTCTTTTTGGACTGTTGCTGTGTTTCTTTCTTCTTGATCCAAATCGCGTTTGCATGAGATGATTTGAAATTCATAGACGAATAAGTTACAATTTCAAGGCGCTATTGAATTCCAGCCTCTTTTAACAGAAACCCGCATTATTTATTAGTGTAAATAGTGCTGCAGAGCTGGTATTAGTGTAAATAGTTTTACAGAGCTGGTATTAGTGTAAATAGTGCTACAGTGTTGGTATTAGTGTAAATAGTATTGCATTACTAGTTGAACAGAATCAAGAACGGCTTATCAGAGTAAACTGTTTTTACAACAGTTGATTAGGGTTGATTAGTGTCATTACTCTGTCTTTCTCTCTAACGAGGACACCACAGACTCTCTAATTACCGTTGAAGAGATCTTAGGAATATTTACTGCTACGTCACGGCAGGTAAATGATATAATTATTCTCATTTAATCAGCCGCCGGATTGTTTATCGCTTTTTACGATGCTGCGCGAAACAATTAATTAAAATTTTTGCATATTATCAAAAATAACGAGGCGCATTTATCGAGCTTAACGAGGACAACAAACGTTGTCCGCTCGTTATATGTGGAAGAAGATTTGTGAAGCTTAATATCTGTGGATAAACGGAGCTAAGTGATTTAATTAATTTGATTAATTAAACTAATCTCTCTTAGTGCACTGCCTACTGGCAGATCCATGGCTTATAATGCCTCCTCTCTTCTCTGTCTCCCGCTTTCCTCTTCATTTCCACATCTGAGTGAATCTTTAAATCGTCTAATACTTCAAATGTCGCCTGTCTCTGCCTCTATGTCTTTCCACTAAACTAATTAATTTAGTTTAGTGTATTTTATTTAGTTTATTTAGGTGTTTCGCCACCAGTAGTGAAACTATTTTTCTTAAGATGGTACTTTCAAAAATATAGAAATCATACTACTTCAGTTTGCAATTCGTTTTACTATCTATTATTTTGGACTACTTAAACTAGAAAAGGAAATTAGCTGACATTGACTTTTTCTTTCCTTTTTCTATTTCTTTTGACTTTCCTATTCTTTTAATATCCATCATGATGTCTACCTCTCTTGATATCTTAATAATAATTTGAATTCATTATCCATATACCGGTCCTATAAATGTTGGAGATTTTTCTAAGCCTATAATCAAATCCAACGTAGTAAATCCACTTCCGGTTACTTAAAGGTTCTTGACGCTACTTGAAGCTCTGCACACAGATGCATTGAGACATTTTATAGCTGATCCTTACATTTATTCTCAATTTATCACTTCTTTCCTTGTATTTTTATGAGAAAATGATGTTGACTAGAAAATTAATCCTCTTTACATTCACGGCTGATATGGAGAGATCACAAGAAATTAACATCGACTGCGGATTTACGACAGCCTGCCTTTTATTTCTGTGTTTTTGACATTTAAATATCGCCCAGAGTCATAAAAACAGCAATTTTATAAGATGTTCGTTTGACTAAAGTTTCCGCATTTTGTCAAATTGTAAAGACTGTCTCCAGTTATTGGCATTTAAAATTCGTCAGAACAGAAAGTATTAATGTATTACAGCGTTTTGTCATATGAAGATTTACTCAAACAGAAACTAGTTTTAAGAATACGACTAAATGAAGAAGTTTATGCAATTTACAAGACGCTAACAATAAAATAAGAATTATTTAACAGCAAGTTAGCAACAAGTTAATAACAAGTCAACGAATTAACAAGCCATGTTGCAGAGCTGTATATCTTCATAGCTTTGTTTCATTTTTAACGAAATGGTAGCCAGCTCCTAGACATTTTTTCACTGGGTTTGTCATCCGAGAGAGCACTTATCAGGTAACAGAAGTGCAGAAATGGACTCAAGGCGGATCAGTATGTGTGAGGTTCAGATCCTGGGCTCGTCCGTCACTGACATCGCGCTTTCGAGTGAGGAAACTGCCGTTGACATTAGTTTTACCAGCTCTACCACTTCACAGTCGCATTCCTAATCGATTATAGTACTGTTATATATTATGTATATATTATTATTGAGTACAGTACTAATATATTATTTCAACAATTAGAAAGCTGCTCTCCTCTATTATAACAGCGAGCGCTATTAGCCAAATCTAAGCAGGCGAGCAGAAAAGGGTCCATTCCAAATTTCGTAGAACCAGTCCAGATATTATTATCATGGGTGTTATCTCTAGGCAGTAATTGTATATGCAGTAGGTTGGCCTACACTTTAAATTGAAATCAAATTTAAGTCAAATCAAGTTGGTTAGCTACGCATCAATGCACGAAGTTAAGCTTCGTCGAGCCCGGTTGGTACATGAATGGGTGGCCACCATGGAAGACCGAATGTTGACAGCTTTCAATGAAAAATCTCCTAGGTCCTCAGAGCTCAGGTTAAACGTACGCAACTTAGGACGTGCTCAGTCAGAATAGTTAACTTGACAAGCATTAATATTGCAGAATAGAACATTCGGCCGAATTCCGAATAATAATAATAATAACAACAACAATTAGAGTGCTACTGTCATCAATGACAACATCGAGCACTATTGAGACAAAATCAAGCCGGCGAGCAAATAGATGGTCCAAAACGGTGCAAATTCAAAAATCCAGGTAATCAGTCCAAAGTACAGGGTATTAAAGACAAGGAGGTCTATAGGCGCAGGTCGCTGTTCATGGACACCGGATGGAAATGAGAGATGGAAAAGATAGGTCTTCAACTGCCTATGGAACTGATCATAGGAAAGCAAAGGCCGATATGCTTCAAATGAAGATTTCCGAAGATTAAATGGAAGAGAAAAATATTTTTTAAATATTTAAAAGATTTCCGAAGAATCCCCGGCCGCACTCGATTCGATTCCAACGACAATTGAACGCGTGCGATATACGTTAAAAATAAAATATAATAATAGAAAAACTTTAAATTAGCACAGATTTGCAATTCTTCTGCAACATGATTTCTTAACAACGAACTTGCACAGATATAATCAGGCTGACATGCAAAGATACAGGGACACTAGGCAGCTATACATCGTCATACCGTTTAATTGATTTTTGTCGATTTGCTATTTCAATGCATATCGATCGGAACATACTCAAAGTATTTCAATACGATAGCGCTAATGGCTTCGACTGTAATGATTTGTTTTCGAGTGTTTTGATGGGGTTTTGCGGTGAGCTCATGCGTTTTGTAATATCACATGTGAAAGCCTGATCGCGTTTAGGTGTATAAAAATTCCTGAGAGAAATGTAATGTATATACATGTATGTAAATATGCTGAGTAGGTGTTTGCATTCAGATCTATGCTGGTTTACTAGGCACTTAATACCAGTGCAATGATCATACTGACATAATATTATACTTTAATATTATTAATTATTATATCATCTTAGTTGTCCTTTTCATGATTGAAAAAATACATTCACAGATATATAAAAAAGTTTGCATTTAAACTCGTAACATTAACAATATTACATATATAGTGCGCACTTAATAATAATTATTATTATTCTAATTTTATTATAAAGATTAATATTAATACTTACTGTGTTCGGCAAACTCAAGAATAGACCAACCGTTAACTGGACATACCATAAAAGGCGTCAAAACAAGAACGAGAAATTAAAATCTGAATTTTAGTGTATGCCATGCAAACCTAACATTAGATTTAAATTATTAATCAATTATGAAAGTGAAATGATAACTGTTTGGTCCATTTGTCACATTGTGAAGAGAGTTTGGAGGGATTGGCCGGAGGTAGACAACAACTGGCGTGGAAAAATGAAAAAATGAAAAGTAGGGTAATGCTTTAATTTTTACTTTTATTTTTTGTAGGGTAATGTTGATATTACAAAACATGAAATCAAATGGAAAATCGTATTTTTTTATATTCATAATATTTTTCCTGTAATTTTTAAATTAAACTACATGAAATAAATATTTTTATTTTAATCCATTGTCTTTTTCTGGAGCTACGGCTAATTGAAAGTAAAATAAAATTATATGTTTACAATATTGATGATATTTCTCTCTCTCTCTCTTAGTGCACTGCCTACTGGCAGGTCCATGGTATATGACGCCTCCAATCTTCTCGGTATTCTGCTTTCCTCTTCATGTCCACTTATGAGTGGATCTTTAAATCATCTATCATACCTAATCTTGGTTTGCTTCTGCCTCTATTTCCTTGCAGTGGAAATAGTGGAAGGATGATATTGCTAATAAAAATAAAAATAAAATTAATGATTATAATAACAATAACAATAATAATAATAATAATAACAATAATAATAATAATAACAATAATAATAATAATAAGCAGCATCCTCGTCGTCGTCGTCTTCAACATCAGTATGATCTTCAGTAATTTATTGCAACATAAATTTTCCATTTTGTATCAACCCCTCTAAGCTTCTCTACCCTATAACTACATTTTATTGATAATTATATTAATTATATTAATAATAAATATTAGTATAATACTTAAATTAATAACAATTATTGTTAATGTTAATTAACAACAATAACAGCTACAGATAAAGAAAATAGAATTATTATATGTATCAATTATTACGTGTTCTCGATGTTGTCATGGACGACAGAAGTACTCTAGTTGTTGTTATGTTATGTTAAAAACTCTGAGACTGCAACTACTAGTTATGATACGCCATTAGCAAGTCATCGAACTCTGCAAAAACCTTTCACCTAACGCATCTTATACCTTCTGCTGGTTTGCACTAATTACACGTCGTAGGTTTAAAACAGGGAGTTTCGTGATGGAATGGCTTAGCTATTTATTGCTAAAACAAATGTAAAATGAGCTATTTATTGCTAATATAAATGTAAAATGAGCTATTTATTGCTAATATAAATGTAAAATGAGCTATTTATTGCTAATATAAATGTAAAATGAGCTATTTATTGCTAATATAAATGTAAAATGAGCTATTTATTCATATGCACCGCCTGGAAAATTGAACAATTGCACTGATATTGAAATCAGAATTGATTCAGAAGTATAAATTAAACATTTATTTTTAAAATAACCGTCTAATTACGAAATGGACTAATTATAAGGAGTTATTCCATTTCTCGGTCTATTCTATGGTAATAGAGATTTTGTGTATTTCTGCATTGGCTTAATTTACCTTGTGCTGTGTCGGGGTTGCTGAAGAATAGATCATCCGTTATTTTTATCAAATGTTGTTTTTGATCAAATGCTGTTATTTGAATAGATCAAATACTGTATTTGTAGTTTTCGTTATTTCCTCCTTTCTCTCCATGGTTTTTAGTAATCGTTGTCTTTTATTGGCGCTCCAATAGCAGCCGGCGCGGATTTAAGAATAACCTTCCAACATCCTGGGGATTATTAAGTTGTCGACACTCGATCCCCACAAAGTACTAACCGCGTGCAACGTGGCTTTACTTCGTTCATTTGACGCGCAACGTAACTAAGTGGGTTAAATTCCCTCGCCAAATATTTTTTCTGATATTTTTTTCTGTTTTTGTGCATTTTGTACACAGCATTGTGCACTCCATTTCTTTCTTCATTTCTTGATGATTTCACTGCCGATTTGATACTTTGTACTTGTCCTAATGTCCTCTATTGTTATGTGCTCTTTGCAACTGATACAAGGTATATATGTATACATGTTTATATTCTTATTATATATGTATATACATGTATATCTATTATATAAATATATATATACATGTATATATATACGTATATACATGTATATACGTATATATATATATATATATGTGTGTGTGTGTGTGTGTGTGCATACATACATATACATGTATGTGCATGTGTGTGTGTCTGTGTGTGTGTATGTATGCAATTGTTTATGTATGCATACACAGTATATTGTTTATATATATATATATATGTATAATTGTTTATATGTATAGTATATTTATTGTATACATTATGTACACAGTAGGTCTACCTTTAATTATTTATAAAAATATTGATTATATTTGTAATTGTCTATATGTACGTATTGTATATACATGTAAGTTAATATTTACATGCATTTTGATTGCAAATATACACAGTATATGTACTCGTATAATTCTTTACAAGTACATGTATTTTGAGGGTATCCAATATAATTATGTAATTGTTTACGTGTCTTGCCTTCTAAGTATTATGTATTGCCTATAAGTTATTTGTTATTTAACAATGTTATATTACTATACTTAGCTGTAGATAAATTTTTAAACTTATATCTAAGTTATATGCTTCTTTTCACAATATTTATCTAGTATAGTTACAATATATCATTTTTATCAAGTTAGAATTTCTCACATTGAGTTCGCATGCGTCTAATATAAAACTATGCCATACTTCAATTAAACCTATAACAATACTCAAGTTTGTGGTGTGGTTTATACTCTCTGTTGTTTTTACTTCAATTTAGTTTCGTTTGTGTGTATATGTAGTTTGTTTTAAAATAATCCTTATTAGGGTGTATTAATTGTTAGAAGACTAACATTAGGCTTTTATTTCACGTTTCCTATTCGAATAACAAATGAATGAATTGGTTTTTATGAATGACCTCGTTTTTTTGAATAACAGAGTGCTATGAATACAGACATTAGCATAGCCTAAAATGTAACCCCCCCCCCCCCCAATACGCCGTCGCCTGCTTTTTTAAGAAAGAGTTAGCTAAGACGGCTGCTTAGTTATACGCTGTAGCCTATGATATACGCATATGATTACCATTTTATTCTGCTTCTCTACTCTAACAGGCCAAATTATTTACACTTTCTGCACTTTTCCGGATAAAATTCTGCAGGCGAATAGAGATGCTCTTTATGTTCGTAGAACTATACTATAAGTCCGCGTCCATGGCTGAAGTCAAAATTTAATTTTCAACTTCTATTTGAACCGGAATCATTTCAACTTAAGTGCACATACATAGGGCGTATATGTTCAGCGGCCAATGTAATGCTACGAAAACGGAAAAGTGAATGTTATACTTGATTATCATTTCACTATAGAATTATTATTTTTTCTTCTTTTTCTTCTTCCACACTACTTGATCACCAGTTAGACTAGGGTTGTGACATGAATAGACCTTCTCCATTCCTCTCTGTCCCACACCGTATTATCAGTTCATCCCCTACTTTTCATGTTTTTCATTTTTCCACGCCAGTTGTTGTCTACCTCCGGCCAATCCCTCCAAACTCTCTTCACAATGTGACAAATGGACCAAACAATTATCATTTCACTGTGATTAATAATTTAAATCTAATGTTAGTAGCCGACGGAGGCAAAACTGAAAGAAGAATATCTGGTTCAAATTCGCCGCGCGCGGGAAAATCCGTCACACCGCGTTACCACTACAGCATTAGCTACGGTGGGGAGGATGTAGCGGCGGATAGAAATAAAGCCTGTTGGGGCAGCTCTGTTAGTCTCTCTAAATCATGGCCGGACCAGGAGGCTTTCAGAGACGAAGGTTTTGCTGAGGATTATGACGACGACCGTACTGCTCTCGATCCAATACCAGGTTATTTATTGAATAATTGACGTAATTTTGAGTATATAAATTTATCTCTCTATTTCTCTCTCTCTCTCTCTCTCTCTCTCTCTCTCTCTCTCTCTCTAACTCTATCTCTAGTGTTCTGTCAAGTGGCAGGTCTAAGGTACATATTTCTACGCACATGCTGCTTTCGCGGTTCATAAAGTGCATTCCTTCGAATAATGAATTAATTCCTTCACGAAAGGATATGCTTTATCCACAACGTAATGTCTATTAGCCTCTAGTTTGTAAGTAATATGGCTTCCGAGGTGGTTTCCGGTTGCCTTCCTCAGGCAACGAAAAACCAACAGAAAGAGAGAGAGAGAAATTATTATAATGACACAACTAGGATATCTATAGGCCCTATACCTAATATGGTATTTCTATTTCAAAAACTTTAATATTTCCGTTATAATATGGGATCGATGTTGAGTATTTTGCTAATTGATTAAGCGCATTTTAAAGTTAACTAATTGGTAAGAATTGATTTGAAAATCGATCGATTCCAGATTCTTCTTTTTTGATCATGAAACATCACTGTTTTTTTAAACTATACTCAACTGATGTTGTAACTATAAACGTAGATGTTTCATTATCATGAAAACAGCATCTTGAGTTAGCGTGATCAGTATACCTTCATTAACATGCCAGTTCTTGCGTCATGAATCTTTTCATGCCAGCACTGCAGTGGTTTAAATTTAGGTCAGCACTCGCTTTCAATGGTTCTACATCTTCTACTTACTATACACCGAACGTGCTTAG
>CAJHZI010000318.1:325000-335000 GCA_905160935.1 Enchytraeus crypticus
AGATAAACTCTTCGACATGTCTGGAAGTCATGAACCTGCTGCTGTCCAACAACAACAACAAAAACAACAAGAACAGTCTCCTATTGACAACAGGTACGTTAGATAGAGATGCTGAAAATGTATTTCAATCAATCAGTAAGAATTTAGCTTCCGGTTCCTCGCCATAAGGTGTCGTCAGGGACGTTTCTAATAAGTCTGTAACAGTAAAGCCCAACGTATTCAATCTAATTGTCTGGCTAGAGCGATGTTATAGAGGCGATGATATAGAGGCGATGTCGGTAAGATACTGAACCGCTAATCAGTATCTTACCGATATGTGCGGGTTAAAAGCCTGGGCTCGCCCGTCACTGACATCGCTTTCGAGTAAAGAAACTGACGTTAACATTAGCTTTATCAGCTTTTGCTTTTAGACGCCCCTGACATCAGCTTTGTATGAGGAAACGAACGTTTAACCTTTATTATTATTATTATTATTATTATTATTATTATTATTATTATTATTATTATTATTATTAGTTGAATGTGTGTAACGGGCCAGGGCTGGATTTGAACACTGTATAATGATTTGATTGATTAATAAAATGATTTTGATTGATTGATTAATAAAATGACTACGTCTTAATTTATAGGTCAATATACGACACTTCAGATGCCCGCATCAGGCTTGGCACAAGGTCAACACCTTTACCTCGAATAGATTGCGCCAACTCCGGCTCTCCCCTAGTTGGCTCCGTGCCAGCTGGTTATATGCCAACTGGATCTGTGCCAGCTGGCTTAGTGCCAAGAGTGACGCAAGGTCTATATTCAGCAGTAGGTTCTAACGGTTACACAGCTGCTGCTTCTACTGCAGCTGCTACTGATTCAAATGTCAGCTACGACGATAGACCTGTTAGAGGCGTTAAGCAATCAGGTAATTATTAAATAATTTAACAAAATGCAATATTTTTATATATTATACATGTATTATTATGTAATTAGATTTAGGCCTAGGCTTCAGAAAGTTGGCATTTCTTTTATATTATGATATACCTGAAGTATAAATCAGTTAATACTGGCTCCAGTGGCTGCAGAAAGTGGCGATGTCGGTAAGATACTCGACCGCGGATCAGTATGTGCGGGGTTCAAATCCTGGGCTCGCTCGTTACTGACATCGCTTTCGAGTGAGGAAACTGACGTTAACCTTATATTTACCAGCTTTTTAAGTAGAAATCGATATAAATAGCGTTTCGATTTATAGTTGCGATATTTCATTGTATCTTCCTGTTGTTTCCTCAGATGTGGAGCGCTACTACGGTAACGGAACGATAAGAACTGAGGAATCTGAACCTAAGACCCCGTTGGTCAACCGTGACAACAGAGTCATTGTGAGTAATGCTATAGGCCTGCACAGTGCCTTCAGAATTTAACCTTCGATTCCTGATTAATTGATTCCTGAAATTAACTTTCGATTCCTGATTAATTGATTCCTGAAATTAACCTTCGATTCCTGTCTAATTGATTACTGATTTCAACGTTCGATTACTGATTGATTGATTCTTGAATTCAACGTTCGATTCCTGATTAATTGATTCCTGAAATTAACATATGAATTCCTGATTAATTTATTCCTGATTCCATAATTTAACGTTCGATTTCTACTCCATTAGACTACCATGCTATGCTTTTACGTCAACAGTTATGAAAATTGTATAACAATTCACGTGCTTTCTTTTAATTATACATGTATAATCTAATTTCTGACCAATATGAGTCTCCTGTGTGATAGATAATTTATATCATAGGAAACATTTCGATGCCAGAAATGTTTATTGACTTGTAGATACAATCTCAGTGGCGAACAATACATAATATAATATGTCGCGATAAGTAAACTAATATATTTTATAAAATATTCCTATAGACGTTGCGATTTGTCTATTGTCATCTAGCTAATATAAACTTTACTGTATTTCAAGTTGAGTTCTTGAACTTGACTTGATAGGTAAGCTAAAGGTCAATTGAATGCGTTTCTAGAGGTCTGGGAACCAAGAAATAACTTCAATAACTAATGCAACGAGTTAATTAACCATTCCAGCAATACACTAATTAGCAATTAAACTATTAATTGTATTCCGAAAACGGATGTTAAACCTTTATTATTATTATTATTATTATTATTATTATTATTAATTAATCCATAAACCGTAAGTTCAATTAACAAGACATTCGAACAGTAATCAAAAATAATTCAATAAATCACCTAATAAAGGCTTCTATACAATAATGGTAATAAAACAGTAAATTAATCATAACTAAAAAGTGAATAATATATAATATTGCGCCGATTATATTATCGATAAAACTGGCACTTATAGCTAAATTTAATCATCATCATCATCATCACAATCATCATCACAATCATCATCACAATCATCATCATCTTCCCTTGAATCCCAGTTTAACTAGGGTCAGGATAACTTTAAAGAAATTTCTAACAATTTCTGAAGCCTTAGCGCTCACCAACCGAGTGCCTTTTCTAACATTAGTTACTGTCGATTGTTGTGCTTAGTCGCCTAAAAAGCTAAATTTAATACAATTTTCTGATCTCTTAGCTAGGTTCAACCCTGAACCAGAATTGAAAATTGAATTCAGAATAAAGTAAAATAAAATAAAATAGAATAAAATTCAGAATTGTAGTTACGGTCCAGCCCCTTGCAAAACCAGCGATTGAGCAAAATTAGTTCTCATGCCCTTTCTATGCTTTAAATCACAAGTAAATTAGATAATTAAAGATATGATATTTTTAAAATCTATTTGCTATGCCTTTCAGCCAGTCGCTATACTATTTTTTCATATCTTATTAGTCAGTTACTTATGGAGATTTTGATTAAACCTTCTTGCAATTAAAGACGACAAGTGCGTTGCAGTACAAGTATGCTAACATAAAGCCACAAGGGGTCACTTTCAGTTAATAAAAATATAGAACACAGGTAGTAGATAATCATAGTAATTCGCTTATCTTGTCTGCTCATATGTCAGTCCAGGATACAAGCAATCAGTAATTTCCTACAGAATCCAGGCTAAAAACTTTCAGACTGTTTTTAATTTAGATACGATCGCAAGGTGCTGCTTTATATAGTTATGATGATATATGAGAACCGTATATCTGTGACACATGATTCTTTAAGTGTACTTTTAATTAACAGCTGTGTCTAAAGCTTAGCGGAGGTCTATCTATCACACAATTGTTGCTGTATGTATCGACTGTTGGTTCATTCTTCTTCATGTTTATTAGCGTAAGCGAAACCTTGGTAGTTGTTGAAGTTATTTATGGTTTGGTCGAAGTAGGCTTAGTGAGTGGTTATTCTACGGATTTTCAGTTTAAGTCAGTTGAATTATGCTTATACAGACTATAATTATGTATAGTGTTACTTTTTCTTCAGCTTGAGATGTTCCTAAATAATAATAATAATAATAATAATAATAATAATAATATAATGATAATAATTTTCAGTTTGGTCCAAAAGCCTCACATCTAGTGCTCCACCTTCTACCTCAGTCAGTAACCAGAAATCATGGGACCGTCCTATAGTGGATCGGATTTACAACAGTCTGTTAGAATCCCAATCCAATGCAGTAGACAGAGCGCGACTCCTAGCTGTATCAACCAAAAGAAGCAGCGACTGGCTTCACGCTCTCCCTGTTGCTTCTTGTGGGCTTTTTTTAGACAATGAGGCGATTCGAGTAGCCGTTAGTTTCCGTTTGGGGACGAAAACTTGCGAGCCTCACATGTGCCCCTGCGGTCATGAAGTCGACGCTTTAGGTCTCCACGGCCTCTCCTACAAACGAAGCTCAGGTAGAATGTCTCGTCATCACAATTTAAATGACTTAATATGGCGAGCACTTTCAAGAGCAGGCATACCTTCCTCTAAGGAACCAAGTGGGTTGTCCAGATCAGACGGCAAGCGTCCGGACGGCATGACTTTAGTGCCCTGGTGCAACGGTAAATGTGCCGTATGGGACGTCACGGTCATTGACACTATGGCAAACTCCTACCTGAATACGACTTCAGTCACAGCCGGTGGAGCTGCTGTTCATGCCGCCTCGAGTAGCCGGGCGGCGATTCAGCACGTATTTGCTTGAATCGTTTTTATCAAACCCCAGGTTCTTTACACCGGGGTAAAAAAATAAAAATAAAAATTTAAAAAAATAATAATAATAATAATATGCTTTATGAGAAATCCGCACGTTCGCCCGTCACTGACATCGCTATTATTATATCTTAATTATTATATCTTTAGTTATAATCTTTATTAATTCTTTAGTCTCAAATAGGGGATTGACTGATGTAGGCTAGAGAGACAATTTATTCGTATCCCGACCCTAGCTAAACTGGGATTCAATGGAAGATGATGATAATGATGATTATATCTTATTTATTTATTCATCTTTTTCTATTTATAATATTTTTTATTTTGACATTGGTTCACCTAGAACACTAGGCTTTCTCGAGCAATGCGTGAAGAGAACGGACATGGTACGCCCCGTGATGACGAAACTGTCAATCAATCTAGACCACACCCACTTGAAAGAATCAACAGTAACCCATCAGCCAGGCTCCGCCTCGAACAGGAGGAGCTTAGTCAGAGACTCCGCCTAGAAAAGGAGGAGCTGCGTGATAGACAGCTGCAACAGTCCATATCTTACGATGGTGGATTAGCCAATTTAAATATCGGTATTGAGTTTGTTTAATGTGGTCTGAATTTAAGATAGTAAGCACAAAATTAGTACATAATAATACATAGTAGAAATTACAACGGTGATTATCATTATAAAAGGCAATGATTACTAATAATCATGGATTGGAATGGAGGATATAATGAAAACTACAAAAACAGCAACTAAGAAAGGAAATTATGTAGCACTTGCGGTATGTCATGTGTGTAGCTATACGAACAAAAAAATTACAAAATGCTGAATGTGTTAAATAATCTGTATAGTTTTCAGCCAAGTGGCTGGTCCAAGGCACATATTCATAATCAGAGTCTGATTTCACACCCTATAAGAAACATGCTATAGATAAACAAGATTGAAGACAGTAAAGACACACCGGACATTGCCTTATGGCGAGGAACCAGACGTTAAATTCTTATTGATTGAGTGATTGATTGATTGATTAAACAGCTACGCAGGGGCAGGGGTAAAAATTAGGGAACTAAACTCTGTTACCCCCTCCTGGCGTTAAGTAGATGTCATAATATAGTCCATACGCCTTGTTTACTTTATATGTTGATGTAAATTCCGAATCCCCTGTGATACTGAAATGGGCGTTAAACACGAAAGCTTCTGTATGCTATTTTTGTATTGCGTTTCATTCTTCTATATTGCAAAATATTATTTTATTATTAATAAATACTAATACTATTTCATACTATTTTTAAAATACTTATTGCAAATTAATATTTTTTATACAATTTTGCGGTGCATTGTTTTTGTTCTTGTTCTTTACAGCAGAGAACGGTAGAGGATTTAACTCAAGCTCTGTTATTAGAAGACAATCTCAAAGGTAACTACACCGAGTCATGTACTAAATACAGCATCATCATCGTCATCATCTTCTTCCCTTGAATCTTAGTTTAACTAGGGTCGGGATACCAAGAGACAATTTTTCTATTGGTTTTAGAAAATGTTGCAGCAATTTCTGGAGCCTAGGCGCTCACCAACCGAATGCCCTTTCTGACATTGGTTTGGATCTTAGTGTTTTGTCGCCTTTTACGACATGTACAGTCCAGGGTATTGTATGTATTTAATTAAAACAGACCCGCCTTGTTTTATTGTATTTAATTGTAACAGAGTCGCCACATTTAAGTGTATTAAATTAAAATAAACCTGCCTATTCTATTGGTTTTTAATTATGACATACCCGCCTTGTTTTAATTATATCAGGGTTGTATCCTTGTATTTAATTATATCAGGGCCTCCACGGACGCTAGCTCCGCAGCCTCTCGATCTGCTGACGCTGACAGGCGCCTGGAGGCCAGGCTGCCTGGTTCAGCCCAGCAACCCCCGGGCCTGGAGGGGATAGCAGGAGGGCCCGAGGAGGCGGAAGACCTAAAGCCCGTCAAAGATCCTAATAAAAAATTTCAAGAGTCTCTCGATCAACTCTCGGGATCAACTGAAAACTGGTTGGTAAAAAGCTATTTTTTTCGTATAGTTATACACACGACATACCGCATGTGCTACATAGTTTCCTTTCTTGGTTTCTGTTTTTGTAGTTTACGTTATTTCCCCCAGTCCTCTTCGTGGTTATTAGTTATCGTTGCCTTTTGTTGTCGCATCAGTTGCAGCCGGCGCGGATGTAAGAATAATCTTCCAACACCCTCGGGATTCTTTTTCTTTCAAAGCTGTCAACACTCGGTTCTCCAAGGTGGTCGCCCACAAAATACAAACCGACGCGATAGAGCTTAACTTCGCTCAACTGACGCGCAGCTTAACCGAGTGCGCTAAATCCTGCCCCATGGCTAATGTCAGTTTCCTCCCTCGAAAGCGATGTTAGTGACGGGCGACTCCAGGATTTGAACCCCGCACATACTGATCCGCGGTCGAATATCTTACCGACATCGACAATGGCTCCAGCCAATGACGATTTGATTAGGTAGCTGAATGTCTCGAGTTATTTATTTTAATTTTGTTTTATTTTAATTTAGCTATTTATTTTAAATTTAGATGATTATGTTAACTTTAGCTGTTTGTTTTTATTTGGCTTTTTAATTTTTAATATAGCTTTTTATGTGTCATTTTATTTCGCATGAATTGCTGTATTAAAGCTCACATGATTTTATAGTATTTGGCTAAATTTCAAAAGATTTAAAATTATATTTGTTACAGTTTTATTAGTCAAATTTTAAGATCTTAATGATATGAGATTTGAATCCAGGACAAAAGATTCTGAGGCGAACACTTTAACCGTTACTCTATATCCTCTCTTCAGTCCTCTTCATTAGGGATAAGAGTTTTTAGTTTTGAAATTGAGACGTTTACTTAGAAGAAATTAATCAATTAATTAATTCATTAATTATAGATGTATTGATCACATTGCTAACTGCTTAATTTAGTGTTGAATACTTCCTTCATTCATTCATTTATTCATTCATTCATCTATTCATTCATTCATTCATTCATCCTTCCATTCATTCACTCATTCATCCATCTATCCATCCTTCCATCCATCAATCCATCCATCCATTCAATTATTTATCCATCCATTTATCATTCCATCCATTCTTTCTTTCATCCCTCCCTTCCTCCCTCCTTCCCTCCATCCATCCAACCATCCACCCATCCATCTTATCCACCATCCATTCATCCACCCATCTATTCGCTGATTGCAGGGAGAAGCAGAGAGAAAGCCTGACAACTCTTCGATGTCTCTCTCTTCATCACCCAGAGATCGTTCAGTCGAGGCTCTCTGAGGCTGTCAGAGCTGTGGTCCAGCAGGTCTGTCGAGTTGTTCTCATTATCACTGCTGCCCTTAGGCTGCGTCGTATTACTTTCAAACGTTCGACATGACGATATCAGTTTTCTATTAATTGGAGCAACGAAATTATTTTAATTATAAAAGAGACTTTATTTAATTAAAAGTTTTTAAAAAGCGATTAAAATAATTCCTCTGCACTCTGGGAAGCCGCTTTAGCCAAAGTGCCACTGAAGCAGACTGCATTGAATCGCTGGAGAGCAATAGACAGTCGCTGCCACAGAAAAGATTTTTCGCGCTTATCATCAGTAATGGCGCTGGTCCTCCTGCCTATTTCGTCAATAAAGTCTGATGCGAGAGAGTTGATGGGCCCCAGGGTCTCAAAGGCAATAGGCATGAAGATATAGTTGCCAGGGATTTCGGCATACTTCAGAGTTTTCCTATTAGCCGCGGCCTCTGCTGCAGCACCAGCAGCAGCGCAAGAAAGGCCGAGATTGATAACGGAGAAAGTGTCCGTAACAGTGACGTCCCAGCTAACACACTTCCCCTCTGCCCATGGTATTTGAGAGACACCGTCTGGACGTTTACCATCAGTGCGGAACAATCCCAGGGGCTCTTTAATGGCTGGGATATTCGCTCGACTCAGGGCGCGCCAGATCAAGTCGTTTATGAACTGATGTCTGCTGATTCTGCCGGCACTACGCTTGCACGACAGGCCGTGAATGCCTAACGCATTGACTGAGACACCACAAATGCAGTTGTGTGGCTCACATAAGGTAGTGCCCAGACGAAGACCGGCCGCGACTCTGACTGCTTCGTCGTCCAGACGGAGGCCGCATGATGAGATTGGTAAAGCCTTGATCCAGTCTCCACTATGGGGGGCCGACACTGCGAGCAGCCGCGCCTTTTCTTGTGGCAAAAGTGGCTTCGCCAGGAGTTCCGTGTGCAAAGCAGTAGTGACCTTTGAGTCCCAAGCCTTCATGCGTCATACCGATTGGAGGTTCGGATGTGGACAGAGCAGTCCAAATGCCCTGAATCCTGGATATCTCCAAGTCGGGAATTTGAAAGAATCCGGAAAGGATTGAATCCTGTAGAACGCCAGTCCCCGCGGCTGAAGCCAAAAAGGCAGAAGGTGCCAGCGACGAGACAGAGCGTATACCCAATCCTCCGTAGCATATTGGCAGGCTAGCCTGAATCCATTGAGCTTCGTTAACATTAATATTAACGATGCTACTGAGCGACTTTCGCATGATGGAATCATAATTATTATTATTATTATTAATTATTATGATGGAATCATTTTAATTATTATTTATAATTATTATTAATCATCTATTTAAATTTCCCCGTGTTATATCCGGGTTGTTTGAAGAATTGACCAACCGGTGACTGCACGTGTCGTGGAAGAGGACTAAAGCACTAAGATCTATACCAACGTCAGAAACGTCATTCGGTTGGTAAGCGCCTAGGCTCCAGAAATTGCTACAAAAATTAAACTAAAGGAAAAGTCTCAAATAGGGGATCGACTGGTGGTGTGGTAAAAAAGTAAGCACGCATTATAGTGAAATGATCAACTATGTCGATATCTATCACTTTTAATACCACATGTTTACACCTTTAGGCAATATTATATAATTAGATTTTACTCTCAGATCAGCGCGGCTGGGATTCGAATCAGCGAGAGTTCAATTCACCTCAGGATTTGTCATTTAAAAGTTCTTGACGTTACCCCTACGCTATTGAGACATTCTATTTCAGTGTAGGACAGAGAGTATTTGAGACAGTCTATCTGTATCCCGACCCTGATTAAACTGGGATACAAGGGAGGATGATGATGATGGTGATCTATTTAAATTTTTCCAACACTGCAATTATCCATCGAGCTCAAACATTCTTAGCTGAAAACAGGAATTCCATCAAATTGAGAATATACATTAGACCTAATACAGGGTGAGTTAAACAAAAGATAACTCCTGCAAAAAGTTTGAATATCTCAGACTATTGTTACTATTTTCAAATCAAAATTTTACCAATTCTAAAGGACTAATTTTTGATGGGTATCCAACTTTCAGCCATTTTAATACATAGATTGGCCAGTTATGCAAGTTTCACCAGAGCAATCCCCATTTTTGAGTGCACTGTAAATAAAAACTATATTTTATTTTATTTTTTTGCCCTGAAAAGGGTCGTTGTGGTGGTTCAGAAAGAATCAGTTGTATCTTCAAGCATTGCTGACTATTCGATATGCTTTGCTCCAGTTGCTACGCCGGACTGCAGTCGCTTTCGGAACGCTAGGACAGCCTTGTTGATTCCAGCTTGGGGCACTCTCTCCCTGATGAATTGTAGCACTTCCTACAGTTCTGTCTTGTTTTTAGGCTTCGGCTGGTGTTTCTGATAGAGATGTAGCATGGTTCCACAGACATGATAATCCAGACGATTTAGATCGGGAGAGTTTGGAGGCCATTCACTCTTCTTGATGAAATGCGTTGTTGTTGTTGTTGTTGTTGTTATTGTTGATGCTGTTGTGTTGATGATGTTGTTGACGTG
>CAJHZI010000318.1:337500-392500 GCA_905160935.1 Enchytraeus crypticus
GACTGATTGATGGATTTTAGACACAAGAACTGCGTGGTAAGGACACAGACGGCTCTGCTATTGGAATGCATAGTACAGAGGTTGGGCGGCTCTTATGTGCTGGACGGGAGTAGAGACCTCGTTGATAAAATAGTCTCAACCACGGCTCTGTTTCTACTCGACGGCTCAGCTGATACCAGGTCAATAACTTAAGATAACGACCAGTCGATAATGTAGATAACGACCAGTCGATAACTTAAGATAACGACCAATCGATAACTTAGATAACGGCCGGTCGATAACTTAGATAACCAGCAGTCGATAACTTAGATAACCACCAGTTGATAACTTAGACAACGACCAGTCGATAACTTAAGATAACGACCAATCGATAACTTAGATAACCACCAGTTGATAACTTAGACAACGACCAGTCGATAACTTAGATAACGGCCAGTCGATAACTTAGATAACGACCAGTCGATAACTTAGATAACGGCCAGTCGATAACTTAGATAACCACCAGTCGATAACTTAAGATAACGACCAGTCGATAACTTAGATAACGACCAGTCGATAACTTAAATAACGTTCAGTCGATAACTTAAATAACGACCAGTCGATAACTTAGATAACCACCAGTTTGTGGCACTAGATACCCACCCGATTCATTGATTGATTGATTAATTATTTGATTGATTGATTGATTGATTGATCAATCGATCGATCGATTGATTGATTAATTGATTGATTGATTGATTGATTGATTGATTGATCAATTGATTGATTAATTGGTTGATTGATTGATCGATCGATCGATTGATTGATTGAAACTTGACAGGTACATAGGACAGAAGCTGATGCTGATTCTGATGGAACATCGGGATTTTGACAGGATACTGAGGAAGAGTGTGAGCGAGGTTAATCTCAGGAACATTGAGGATAAACTTATATCCCTCAGAACCAAGGTATACTCAGTTTAATTAAGAATTGCGTAGTCAGGGAAATTGTTGTTAAACCCCTTTCCTTCCCTTAGGTGGGGTTCGAAAAAATTAATTGGGCATGGTGGAAAACTACAATTTCTTATTTAGAAATTAAAACAATTGCTTTGGGATTATTATTAATTGTCGAAGAGTGGTTTGCCATAACATAAAACATAAGAATGAATAACGAATGAATGAATAAGAAGCGAATTGGCATCAAATTCGCAGGCGGAATAAATTGCAAACGGTCATCGTTTACATATTTCGAGAATCAATCATCACCTCCTCTCTTTAAAATATCCTGGTAACGCCACTCATCTAGGCAGTAATGCGTTACGAAATTCTGCGGGGGTACCTGAAAATTAAACTTAAGGGGTACAGTATTATACTGCGGTGCTCCACTAAATTGCGTATGAAGTCATAGACCAAGGGGGAGAAGACGCCTCTGCTATTAAACATTCATTGTAAATTACTATGGTATATCACAACATAAAAAAGAGGCAGAGGCAGACCGAGATTATTTATGTTAGATGATTTAAAGACCCACTCATGTGGAAATGAAGAGGAAAGCGGAAGACAGAGAAGAGTGGAGGCGTTACATAACATGGACCTGCCAGTAGGCAGTGCACTAAGAGAGAGAGAGAGTGAGAGATTATTTAAATATCCACTCAAATGTGGAAATAAAGAAAAAAGTGAAAGACAGAGAAGAGTGGAGGCGTTATATACCATGGACCTGCCAGCATGCTGTGCCCTAAGAGAGAGAGAGAAAATTGTAAATTATATTTTATTTACTCACCTAGACGTTATATACCATGGACATGCCAGTAGGCCGTGAACTAAGAGAGAGAGAGAGAGAGAGAGAGAGAGAGAATTGTAAATAATATTTTATTTGTTCACCTAGGGTCTGGGAGAGCCTCCCGTGAGTTCATCGAGAAGTCGGAGGTCTCTCTCAGAGGGGAGACACTCTGGTGTATCACGTAGCGGTCAGAGCATTGTCAGGTTAGGATCTGTTCTATCACCTACCTCAATGAATTCATATTAAATTATCATCATCTTCCCTTGAATCCTAGTTTAATCAGGGTCGGGATACGAATAGACTGTCTCAAATCATCTCTGTCCGGCATGATATCATCAGTCAATCCCCTATTTGAGACTTTTCGATTCGTTTAAATTTTTGTAGCAATTTCTGGAGCCTATGCGCTCACCAACCGAATGCCCTTTCTGACGTTGTAATGAATTAATATAGGCCTATTTGGACATAACTTTTGATGCATTAGTCTGGTATAGTACATTGACATATCGCAGAATATTATAAATCGTAGGTAGTAGGTTGTAGTATGTTTAACGTCAAGGTTCTGAAGCACAAGGCTACTCTTCATGAAGACTCGACACACTCGAGATAACGTCACAAAGACTAATATAACAGTTACGGAAGTTACTGCCAAGTCACTGGTATGTAACCTACTGATGCTAGTTATTTGAATATTATAAATAATATTACAGAGTCGGATCAGATGTGTCCATTGCGGTGTTGACTGTATATTTAAAGCAATTATGCAGGCAAAATCGGGTATTTACTGTAAACTTGTCAAGATTTAATTACTGAAACATTTGGCCTCTTTCATTTTGTGTTTTGATGGACGAATGGCTGTCACACCTGCCTAAGCAGTAAAAGTCGATTCGAATCTTAGTCGAGCTTTCTCGTATACATTGTAATACGAAATCTGTCATTAAGCATACAGTTTACTGATACTTTACAAGTTTATAATAACTTTATATTTATTAGGCCTTTAGAAACATATTGTTTATCTGCTCTTGTCGAACTCCATAAACGTTAGATATTTCAATAATCGATTGCTCAATTTTTACGGGTGAACCCGACCATCGCCGACCTCGGTGCTTGCTTGCAATTGTAGCAACAACAGCAGTGGTTTGCTTATTCATAGGAATGATTTTAAAAATCGTGCCCAGGAACCTGTAGAGCTTTCTCGAAGACCGGTTACCGGCCTCGAAACTGTTGTAGAAATGTTTAAAAAATACTTTATTTACTTTTCTAATTTTATATTTTAACTTTACATTAATTTTTATTTGATAATTCCTCGTCATCATCTTCTCTTTAATCCCAGTTTAACTAGGGTCGAGATACGAATGGACCCTCTCCTCTCCTCTGTCCCATACCATACTAAAATCTCTACATTCGTTTTAGACAATTTTTTGTAGCAATTTCTGGAACCTAGGCGCTTATCAGCCGAATATTCATTCCGACGTTGGTTTGGATCTTAGTGCTTTAGTCGTCTAGCTTCTATCACATATGTGCAGTCACCGGATAGTCTATTCGTTAAACACCCGGACACAACATAGAGAATTGATTTAATTAATAATTATTATTATTATATTTTTCCAGTAGAGGCAGTACATATAGGGGGAGCCGCAGTAACACAAGCGCAGGATCCGCAGCCAGCAGCTATCAGAGCCGCCTAGCTAACACGTCAATCAAACAGCAGCTGGGCAGGCCTACAGGCAGCAGCGGTGACCAAGCGGTCGTTCTAAATATAGAATCGCTGCTGGGAGCTGCTGATTGGCAGAGCAAATATCAGGGGGTGGGAGAATTAAGAGATTTGGCGTTATCCAACCCTGACTCACTTATATACTCTAATAAGGTGTGTTTAAATTATGACTCATTATTTTCTAATAATGTGTGTTAAAGTTATGACTTACTATATACTCTATTAATTAAGGTAGGCATATGTTCAATCCTAACTCACTTGTGTTACGAAAGGTCTATACAATCCTAACTCACATATTCTCTAATAAGGTTTTTTATTAATATTATAATTGTAAAATTAACATACTATTAATACACTATTAATTGACTTATTGATCGATTGATTGTTTGATTGGTTGGTTGGTTGATTAATTGATTGATTGATTGATTAATTGATTGATTGATTGATCAATTGATTGATTGATTGATTTCTTTATTTATTGACTGATTGATCGATTGATTGATGATTGATTGACTGATTTCTTTATTTATTTATTTAGTGATTTATTGATTGATTGAATGATTGACAGTTGCTGGTTAAGTTCATACCGCTCCTGAAGGACGCTAACTGTAAGGTTAACCTGGCAGCTCTTCAGGTCCTCTACGAGATACTGCCCGCCATTGCCTCTGGTATCTCTGGTATGCTAACTCTCATCGTGGAGACGGTCGCCGGTAATCTAGCCTCAAAAAATAGAGAAATCTCCGAGACAGCAGCTGCCGTGTTAGACTACTTCCCTCAACATGTCGGTGCGTATCGAGATGATTGTAAATATCAGAATCTAGGTGAAATATTTTAATTAATTAGAATTAATTGTGGTTAAATTTTCCCCGTGTTGTGTCCCGATTGTTTGAAGAATTGACCAATCGGTGACTGCACGTGTCGTAGAAGGCGACTAAAGCACCAAGATATACCACACGTTAGAAAGGGCATTTGGTTGGTGAGCGCCTAGGCTCCAGAAATTGCTGCGAAATTTTAAACGAATGGAAAGTCTCAAATAGGGGATTGACTGATGTAGGACAGAGATGATTTGAATGATTTGTGTATTCGTATCCCGACCCTAGTTAAACTGGGATTCGAGGGAAGAAGAAGAAGATGATGATGTTGATGATGATGATGATGATGATCATGATCATGATCATGATGATGATCATCATCATGATCATGATGATCATGATGATTATGAATTGTGTTTAAATTGAGTTTTCTTTAAATTTAGTTCCACATGTACGAATTTGTGGAGGAATGTCGTAGGAAGTCTTTGACTGGAACCAACCCTAGGATGATCACGTGATATGACATGTACGAATAATAAAATCTCATTTTGGTTAAGTGCCTGATAGATATTCTATCTTTTGATGGTTTTTTTGTTCTTTTTTGAGTAGATATAAACAATTTATTGATTGCTAAAACAATAGTATTAACTGGTAATTAGTAATTGGTAGGCCTACTGAGTGACCGACTGATTGATAGAATATTTGATTGATTGATTTATTTATTGATCGGATATTCGATCTCTCATTCGGTCAGTCGATCGGTCGCTAAGTCGACAGTATTATATCGACAGATTAATTGAACAATTTATTGATTGATTGATTTTAGATGTCTCTCAGCTTCTGCAGCCGTACACGAGTGAAGCACAGAAAGGAAAACAGCAAGTCAAGTCTGATATGACTCATAGGATAGCAAGTAAGTGAACCAATCATAATACATCCTATACATATCTCTCTCTCTCTCTCTCTCTTAGTGCACTTCCTCCTGGCAGGTCCATGGTATATAACGCCTCCACTCTTCTCTGTCTTCCGCTTTCCACTTCATTTCTTTATATGCCTGAAACTTTAAATAATCTAACATACCTAATCTCGGCCTGTCTCTGCCTCTTTTTCCTTCCATTCTACCTTCTATGAGCTCTATTAATAGACCTTCCCCATAGGATGTGTCCTATCCAACTCTTTTTCCTGTTTCTTAATACATTAATACATATAATAGAACATAATAATTCAGTTGGCTGGAGCCAGTGGCGATGTCGGTATGATACTCGACCGCGGATCAGTATATGTGGGGTCAAATCCTGGGCTCGCCCGTCACTGATGTCGCCTTTGCGTGAGGCTACTGACGTTAACGTTAGCTGTAGCTTTTTTACCAGTTGATGTGACTCAAAGATTAGTTAATAAGTGAACCAATCAAATACACTTAATATATTATGAAATCTACTACTTTTACTACAGATATGGTAGCACTGTATTTGCTATATTGATATTTTTATTACTGATAGGGTAACACTGCATTTGACATCAAAATTTTTATTACAGATTTAGTACCACTGTATTTGATGTATTGCAATTTCTATTACAGATATGATAACACTGCATTTGACATATTGATATTTTTATTGCAGACTTAGTAGCACTCTATTCTCAGAACCGCTCTAATCAAGTAGTCACCCACGTATTACCGTATCTATGGCAGATTCTCTCCACGGGTCTTTCAGGGGCCAACAACGCCTCGCTACGAGCTGCCAGCAGCCGCCTAGCTGCTGCTCTCTACAGTCTGCTGGGAGAGGAGCTACAAGCAGCTGCTAACAGCAACTCGGCTGTGACAGCTGATATGAGGCAGCTGCTGAATCAGCTGCTCGAGTCAGCTATTAGACATCAGCAGTTGCAGTATGATAATGCACAACAGTATTATTACAAGTAGTTATTGTTATTATTATTATTATTATATATTATTATTAAAAGTAGTTTTAGTGTTTCTCCTTGAATCCCTATGTGTCTGTGTAAATCTTTGTGTTTGAGTGACTCAATATCATATTCGAGACGACGTACCTGGCATCATCCTTGTATGAGGAAACTGTATTTAAACCTGTAATGTTATTACTATTGTCCGTACTACATCGTCAGTGCAGGAATATTTTTCTCAGTTACTTATTTAAGTCAACAAATTTAAAGTTAAACAACTTTAATTTTGTTGAAAACTTGCATCAGGCATTGATGCGTAGGTCTGCGTCAATTTCCTTAATTTCCTTTTTCGGCTCCTATTGTTTGGAACTCTCTGCCTCCTGATCTTGCCTCATGTTCTACTATTTCCACTTTCCTTTCTAAATTGAAAACATCTCTTCCCGCCATAGACTTTTCTCTTCTTGCCTGTGTTTTGATCACCGGACCGGCACCGTTTAGGATTTCTTTCTTTTTCTTCTGCGCATGTTTTTTTCTGATCGTTTGTGGTGAATCGATTTGCAACGACATGTGATGGGGGACGTCACTTACATCATCCTTGTAAGAGGAAACGGACGTTAAACATTTATTATTATCATTAAATAATTTTAGCATATTACAGAACATCAATACGATTAGAGTGACCCCGTTATTCATGACAACAACGAGTGTTCTGAATCCAAGCCGATGGACCGCTGTACGTCAGTTGTACGTCGTTTTCGTATATAGAAGCATACACAGCAACAACAACAACAACAACAATAGCAATATCACGAGAGTGCTATTGTCGTCCCGTACAACATCGAGCACAACGATATCAAAACCAAACCGACGAGCATAATGTAGGGGTCCAATGAGTGTTGCGAATCAAAATCCAAAAGTCAGTCCAAGGTTTTCGGATTATTCCAAAGAACATGATTTGTGCTACATAGTGTTGTTGCGCTTATATAGGCATGTGAAAGTGTACTCAAAAGAAAGTTGAAGAAAGTTGTTAGCATGTGCCCACTGTTGCCTCATTTATATGTCGATGCACTTGTACTTGCATATACTTACATGTGATGATGCACTTATATATGCTTATTCATTGTATATGGTTATGCATTCATGTGCATTGATACACTTATATGTTCCGATGCACTTATATGTGCGTATTCACTTATACATGTTTAGAATGTCTAAATAGCGTAGGGGTAACGTCATGAAGTTTTAAATGACAAATCATGCGGTGAATTGAACCCTCGTGGGTTCGAATCCAGGCCGCGCTAATCTGAGAGTAAAATCTCGGACATTCACTGGACTGGTTATACGGAAAATGGTCTAAATTGCCTAACGGATTAAACATGTGGTTTTAAAAGTGATAGATATCAACATAGTTGGTTATTCACTATAATGCGTGTTTACTTTTTTATATGTTTATGCACTTATATGCATTTTTATAATAATATTATTATTATTATTTAATTATTTATTATTCATTTATATTTTATTATTATAATATTAATTTATTACTGTATAATAATAATTATTTATTTTTAACGTGCTTGTCGTCTGCCATTATTTACACTTGAAACTGCAGAGACTAGTGGCGCCATGCTGCCTGGTTTGTGATCTACATTTAATTATGTTTTTTCTATTCGTTCCGAGCGAACTGTGATTATTCATGTAATGTTTGAATTAGTTGTAGAGCATTCTTTGATACATAAGGCTTAGCAGTTATCCAGTAGAACTCTTACTGGGTTCTATCAAAAGCTTTCTTTTGAATGAGATTTACTAGAATTGAGTAGTTTTATTCGCATTGTTCCTAATTTGTCAAATTACTTATCAATCTCTTATCACTCACATATCAATCTCTTATTAATTAGTCGCATATCTTCACTTGTTAATCACTTATTAGTCACTTGTCATCCTTTTATCAATCATTTATCTTTTTAAATCACTAATCAATCGCTTATCATCAATCGCTTCGATCGTATATCAATCACTTATCAACTGCTTATCAATCTCTAATCATCAATCCATCAATTAACGAGAATTAGTTGTCTGCTTCGTAACCGGCTGTGATATCAGAGACGTCCTGAAATCATCATCATCATCATCATCAACTGCTGCTATCTTATACACACCATGCAGTACCAGTATAATGTCAAATATTGCAAATAGAAAACGAAATCAGAAACAGCGAAAGATTTAAGTTCGTTATCCAATGCGAAAATCAATTTTCACTCACTTATCGCCCGTAGGTATAAAGAAATGAGTTTTGAACTTGCTTGGTATAGTTGTTTGAATGTCTGCATATACTTGTATACTTAAAAATACTTGCTTGAATGTCTTAATAGCGTAGGGGTAACGTCATGAAGTTTTAAATGACAAATCCTGAAGTAAATTGAACCCTCGTAGGTTCGAATCTCAGCCGCGCTGATCTGAGAGTAAAATCTCGGACATTCACTGGACTGGTTATACTAAAAATTGTCTAAATTGCCTAACGGATTAAACATGTGGTATTAAAAGTGATGGATATCAACATAGTTGATCATTTCACTATAATGCGTGTTTACTTTTTGGTTTACTGTTATTTTATTGGCTAATTTCACATCTCTAGTAGCTTATGACTTTATAAGCACAAAAACGGATCGAATATAAATTTATTCTTGGCCTATACCATAGGCTATCAGTCAGTGGGCTTCCACACACTCTTTATTTAATTAATTCGATTAATGGATCTCGGTATTGGCTGACGCGTATATGTAAAACTTTAAATTACGGATTTTTTTTTAATTCAACCGTTTTGTTTTCCATGTCTAGTATGTCCACTGCTGTGGACATCTCTAGTATGTTCTTGTCCAAAACTGACGCTAGCTTTAGCTTTGACTGGCTAGAGCCAGTGGCGAAGTCGGTAAGATACTCGACCGCGGATCAGTAGGTGCGGGTTCAAATCCTGGGCTCGCTCGTCACTGACATCGCTTTCGAGTGAGGAAACTGACGTTAACATTATCTTTAGCTTTTTTATGTCATAATTCACAACAAATGCAGCGTATTTAATAAGTAACTAAACAAATAATCAGGAAGAGGGTTACCACAAAAGAGCCTAAGCTCTGTAAGGTAATACAGTCAGTGTTTTCGACAAGAAATCTGTTTCCAACTAAGTAAACTTTTGCTTGTGAGGGGGAAGATGGGGGGATTGTGGGTCATTTTGTTATTAAGGGCCTAACCATCCTCTCGGTTGATGCAGGCGTTGGATAATTATAAAACGAAATGCGGTTTCCTACTTTACGATTGCCTGTATAATTTATATTATGAAAATTCGATGTGTGAAGAATAGTAAAATACGGTAAGATACTCGACCGCGGATCAGTAGGTGCGGGTTCAAATCCTGGGCTCGCTCGTCACTGACATCGCTTTCGAGTGAGGAAACTGACGTTAACATTATCTTTAGCTTTTTTATGTCATAATTCACAACAAATGCAGCGTATTTAATAAGTAACTAAACAAATAATCAGGAAGAGGGTTACCACAAAAGAGCCTAAGCTCTGTAAGGTAATACAGTCAGTGTTTTCGACAAGAAATCTGTTTCCAACTAAGTAAACTTTTGCTTGTGAGGGGGAAGATGGGGGGATTGTGGGTCATTTTGTTATTAAGGGCCTAACCATCCTCTCGGTTGATGCAGGCGTTGGATAATTATAAAACGAAATGCGGTTTCCTACTTTACGATTGCCTGTATAATTTATATTATGAAAATTCGATGTGTGAAGAATAGTAAAAAAACAATCTACCGTTTATAACTTTTGCAAATAATAATATTTTTTATATTAGAAACTTATATTTGCCGTTTGAATATTATGGCCTATTGTATTTTATAGGCCTATTTTGATGAGTTCTTTAATAAATCTTGAATCGCTTGTATAACTAACATAACAATTAACATATAACTAACATAATGGCATAGCTAACATTTCATTATCATAATCACCATCGTCGCTTGAATCACAGTTTATCTAGGAATCGGTTTTGAGAAAATTTCTAATAAATTCTCGAGCGTATGCTCTCACCAACTGATTGCCTTTCTGTTTCTGACGTTGGGTTGTACCTTAGTGCTTTGTTACCTTTTACCACACGTGTAGTCTACGTCTGGTCAATTCTTCAGAAGTTTAACAAACTTTTAAGACATTTAAATACATTTTGCAGTACTGACTAATTATCTGGTAATAAAACGATTGGACATATTTATGTTTTTCTTATATCAACTGGTTCTGTTCTAATATTTTATTCTATTCTACATTTTTTTGAAAAAGAAAACAATCATATAGTTTAAGTGCTAGTCATCATCAGAGCTTGGACGCCCTTAGAAACACCTCGCATATTTTATTCCCTCCGTCGTAACCTTCTCCAACTCTATCTCTCTCTCTCGCTCTCTTTCTCTCTTAGTGCACTTCCTACTGGCAGGACCATGGTATATAACGCCTCCACTCTTCTCTGTCTTCCGCCTTCCTCTTCATTTCCACATACAAGTGAATCTTTAATTCATCTAACATACCTAATCTCGGCCTGGCTCTGCCTCTTCTTCCTTTTCCTTCCATTCTACCTTCTATGACCTCTATTAATAGACTTGTCTATAGTGTGCTGCACTATAGGACTCCATTTTTCCTACTGCTTTCAATTTCTAAATCCGGTTTCAATAATTTAAATATTAATTGATTTAATTCTTTAAATTATTAAATATTCATTTGACCTCCATCTATTTCTGTAGACATACATTGACCGAAGGTATCCTAAACAGCCGCAATGAAAGCAATGTGTGTTTGTTTTCAATGCTAATTAAGCGCACTCAGGTAAGCTGAGCATCAATTGAATTAAGTTAAGCTACATTGCACCCGAGCAACATTATTTTATTCTATAATTAATTAATTAATTTTATTCATTAATGGAATTAGACTTGAGATACATAAATAATTTCGGTCTGAGAGTTGCTATTGTTTTGAACAGACTGCTAAAAGAGGTTGTTGAGGCTGAATCTCCCAATCAATTTAAGTATAGACATGATCAGAATACAAATTTTGTAATCAAGATAAAAAGTTTTTAAATTAAGGTGTTAAACGATGGTGTATAGTTGAATTGTAGCTAGGTTTGCGTTACTCCTGTCTTATTGGAATATATAAATTATGATAGCTACGTAGCCTAGAGTTACTATCTTATTTGCTTTAAACGAGGCGGTTTTAACCTGTAGGAAACTGACTTGAATATTGCGATAAAGTAAACACGCATTATAGTGAAATGGTCAGCTACATCGTATTAGTTGATTAGCGCGGCTGGGATTCGAACCCACGAGGTGTTCAATTCATCTCAGGATCTGTCATTTGAACTTCATGACGTTACCCCTACGCTATTGAGACATTCTAACACTGATACTTGATCTGTGTAGTCTGAAAATGTGTAGGCCTAGTTCTTTTTATAGTGAAATGATGTGTTAGTTCTGTACTTGAGTTTTATTTTATACTTTATTTTGTTTAGGTCATAAACAAACAATTATGCTTTCCAGTATTATGTTAATAATACTTTGGACTGAATTTGTGGATTTTGGAATTTGCACCGTTTTTGGACCTTCTTTTTTTGCTCGCCGGCTTGATTTTGTCTCAATAGTGCTCGATGTTGCCATTGATGACTGTAGCACTCTAATTGTTGTTATTAGTATTATTAATATTGATGTTGTTGACAGTACAAATAAAATCGGCCTACAATTTGTAATAATGGCAACACTGGGTGTAGCCCAGTGACGCCATCTTTGATTAGTTTGTTTATTGTTTGACAGCAATTGTAAAATCGTAAATTTTTCTCCAATTTTTTAAAATCGAACATTTTGATCACATCTTTTACGTAATATATATGCATCTCGTTATCTTCCCACACACTCACTGATTGACAATTAAAGTAAATATATAATGAATCGATCCGAAGGGCTGGTTCAACGGCGAAACGTTGCCCAACCAACCAGTACTACCTCAAGCAGGGGACATGATGACGATAGCGACACTGAGAGGGACGTTGATCGAAAGAGGCACGATGAGGCAGAAGATGATCATGATTCGAAGGAGACGAGGTTGACTCTGATGGAAGAGGTTTTACTGCTTGGATTGAAAGATAGAGAGGTATTGCGTTATTTTTTATGCATGACTGAATTTCACACAGGTGTGCAACAAATAAGCTAAAACGTTTTTTAATAACATACCTTAAAGAAACTTAGAGATTGTTCGCTTGAAAATTTAATTAGAACTGATTGTGATAGTTTGAAAATTGTTTTTACTTTATAGTTTAGCGATGTGTAAATTTTGTTAATTATAATTTCAAAGTACATTCTCTATGTACTTGTTATGTTAGCAAATTATGCTACTTTACTTGTCTAGTATTAAGTACAATTAACTGACTTATTTAGTTATTTTGAAGCAGTTAAGTAAATTTACTGGACTTTTTAAAGTTATGATATTAAATTAGTATTTAATGTCTATGTTATTTAACGTTGAGATATCAGAAGCATGTTTATGACTTGTGTAAATTAGAGACAAATGATATTCTTGAAATCAGTGATCTAGCTTGCTGAAATGGTTGATTAATATACAGCTAGTAAACATTTTCGTGCTAATGAATTACATCTACTATTGTTAATGAAGCTCTGCAAAATTTCGGATATTGTACTCCTAGCATTCAATAACAAGAAACATACATTTTGAATTAAGTTAATTTAACTTCCATTGTCGTAGGTTTGGCCTAAATTTCCTTGACTTTAGAACTTTATATTTTATCTTTAAAATTTAAATAAATATGTAATGTTATCCATCTCTGCCATTTCTTTATCTGTTGTTACTACCTATAAATGTTATGGTATAACATTTAGTGGTCAGAAGGTCAAGAAATAAAGGAATAGTTAATTATTTAATTTATAACTACTCAAGTTGACATTTTAAAATCATACTTGAGAGCTTTTAAACCAGTTTTAGTGATACACATGATTCTGTTTCACTAGTGTGTTTCAATAAATCATTTTCAGGGGTATACATCATTATGTTTTAATAAATCATTCATTAAATAGTTTCATCAAATCATTTCATTAAACCGTTTCGTTAAATTCTTTCACTAAACCGTTTCATTCAATCATTTAATTAAACTGTTTTACTAAATCCTTTCATTAAATCATTTCATGAAGTCCTTTCACTAAATCCTTTCATTAAATCGTTTCACTATATCATTTCTAGGGTTTACACATTATTCTATTTCATTAAATCATATAATGAAACTGTTTCATTAAATCATTTCATTAAATAGTTTCACTAAATCCTTTCATTATACTGTTTCAGTACATCATTTCATTAAATAATTTCAATAAATCATTTCAGTAAACTGTTTCATTAAATTATTTCATTAAATTGTTTCATTAAATCATTTCATTACTTAAAGAGTTCATTAAATTATTTCATTAAACTGTTTCACTAAATCCGTTCATTTAAATGTTTCACTAAATCCTTTCATTTAACTGTTTCAATAATTCCTTTCATTAAATTGTTTCATTAAATCATTTCATGGAACTGTTTCGCTAAATCCTTTCATTAAACTGTTTCATTAGATATTTCATTAAACTTTTTCATTAAATCATTTCATTAAATTGTTTTATTAAATTATTTCACTAAATTGTTTCACTAAACTGTTTCACTAAATCATTTCATGAAACTGTTTCACTAAACCCTTTCACTGAATCATTTCATTAGACTGTTTCATTAAATCATTTCACTAAATCCTTTCACTAAATCGTTTCACTAAACCCTTTCACTAAATCGTTTCACTAAATAGTTTCACTGAATCGTGTCCAGGGCTACACGTCGTTCTGGAACGACTGCATATCCTCAGGACTGAGAGGCTGTATCCTGGCTGAGCTGGCTCTGCGTGGAAGAATAGAGCTGGAGAAGACGGGTATGAGACGCCGGAGCCTTGAGAACAGAAAGGTCGTGTGCAAGTCAGACACGCCCACTGGGGACGTGATGCTGGACGAGGCGTTGAGGCACATCAAAGAGACGCAGCCCCCCGAGACCACGCAGACGTGGATAGAGTATCTCAGCGGTGAGCAAGTACTGGTTGACGTAATAGTGATAATGATCATAACTTTATAGGAAGGAATAGTAATAGTTGTAGCAATAACAATTGAATTGTAATAATAAATTAATAATAATAGTAATAATAACGACCATTATAATAAGTACTAATAAAAATTATAATGATAATTATAATGATAATTATAATAATAATTATAATAATATAAATACCGTGATCTGTCCTTAGGATATGAAGTTGTTCCGGTGGCTATTGAAACCATGGGCCCGATGAATCCCGAAGGAGTTGACTTTATTAATGGCATAGGCAGACTTATTGCAGAGCAAACCGGCGATAAGCGAGAGACATCTTTTCTTTGCAAAGGCTTTCCATGACTTTGCAAAGATTTAATGCAGTCTGCTTCAACAATTCTTTTAAGCCGATTGATGACCTCGAGTAGCCGGGCGGCGATTCAGCACGTATTGCTCAAATCGTTTTTATCAAACCCCAGGTTCTTTACACCGGGGTAAAATTTTAAAAAAAAATTATAATAATAATTATAATAATAATTATAATAATAATTTATAATATTTAAGTGGTGAGAGTAATAACTATAGTAATCATTATCATCATCTTCCCTTAAATCCCAGTTTAACTAGGGTCGGGAATTAATAATAATAATAATAATAGATTAATAAAAATTATAGTTATAATAATAGTTATCATCCTGAGGTGCTTCATAATTTTTTTACATTGCACTTTGCTCCTCACTCAGGTAGCGAGACATTATCAGTTGTGTGGTCTAAAACACATTGGCATGTTGATTCCTTCACAATTGATTGGTTTTCACTAAGCGTAAATTTAATTTGGTAAAATATGGATTCCGAAAGAATTGTTCTTTACTTTTCTCTTCTTCTGTTGAGCCATTTCTCACTAATGGCTAAGTAAATGAATTAATCAGTAAAAAATCAACCAGTAAACTGTTCCTGCAGGTGACTGCAGGATGACTGTGGATCAGTTTGTGTGGGTTCTAATCCTGGTCTCGCCCGTCACTGACATCGCTTTCGAGTGAGGAAACTGACGTTAACATTAGCTTTACCAGCTTTTATGCAACCAGTAAACTCTTCTCGTGCAGGTGAGACGTGGAACCCGATGAAGCTCAAGTACCAGCTGCGGAACGTTCGCGAGCGTCTCGCCAAGAACCTCGTGGAGAAGGGCGTGTGCACGACGGAGAAGCAGAACTTCGTTCTCTTCGACATGACCACCCACCCGCTCAACGACGGCTCCATCAAGCAGAAGCTCGTCAAGAGAGTGCAGGACTCGGTGCTGTCCCGCTGGGTCAATGATGTGCATCGCATGGACCGCCGCACTCTAGTGCTTATCTTTATGGCGCACGCGTCGGACGTGCTGGAGAACGCCTTCTCACCGCTCAGCGACGACGACTACGAGGTCGCGATGAAGCGCGTGCGGGACCTGCTCGATCTAGACTGCGAGGCTGAGTCGGTGAGAGAGGGAACGAACGAGCTGATGTGGGCAGTGATATCTACGCTCGCTAAATAGAGGAGAGGGACGCTGTCAGAATAGATGACTAGTTAGGAGTGTCATGATGTCTATATAGATGACTCGTTGGTTGTGATGATGTCTGAATAGATGACTTGTTAGGAATGTGATGATGTCTAAATAGATGACTTGTTGGATGTTGTCTAAATTGATGACTCATTGGCTGTCTAAATAGATGACATGTTGGCTGCGACGCTAATAGATGACAGGAGTGTGATGATGTCTAAATAGATGACTCGTAGGCTGTCTAAATAGATGACTCGTTGGTTATGACATTGTCTAAATAGATGACTTGTTGGTTGTCTAAATAGATGATTCGTTGGTTGTCTAAATAGATGATTCGTTGTGACGGTGTCTAAATAGATGACTCATTGGCTGTCTAACTAGATGACTCATTGGCTGTCTAAATAGATGACTCAATGGTTGTCTAAATAGATGATTCGTTGGTTGTGACGCTGCCTAAAGCGATGCCTCTTTGACTGTGACGCTGTTCAAATAGATGACTTGGGAGTGTGAGTTTATTGTATAGTGGATTGACTTCTTTGAAGTGACTTGTTAGGGTGTGTAGAGGGGGCTCTACTGGGGCGGGGGTGTAGGTCTATGTAGGGTTGGTATGAGCTCTCGTCAGCACGTTATTTTTGTGTTGTACAGCAGATGCTTCCAAAGTGTTGAGACATCGGCCTGTGTTACCTGATATGGTTGCTTTTCTTTTGATATTCTGACGTATTCCACAGTGTGAGACATATCAACGTGTAGTAATATTTGTTATTAGGAGACATTTTTATATCGGGATGGGGTGTAGGGTATCGATATATTTTGTGCAATTAGCATGATATGATCATCACATTTCATCTTGTTATTGGAGGTGACATTGTTTCCCAGCATCCGAACTTGTCCAAGCCACTTGACTTATTAATAGAAGGTATAGGTTGAAGCGTTGATGGATTATATTTATATTCTAAAGGTTTGATGATGATACCCACTCGAGAATTATTATGTATGTATCAATATATATATATTGATACATACATAATATTTTGTATGTATCAAATATAATATACATAATATTTTTACATTTATGTACACATGTATATATATATATAAAAATACAAATATATATGTATATATACATGTATATATATATATATATATATATATATATATATATATATATACATGTATATTAATTAGCTATGTGCCTTGTTGATGCCGACAAAAGTTTAATTAGAATATCAATAGGATGGACAAGCTGAAATGGTAAAAATAGAAAGAGCTGAGGAGTTGAGAAGTTTTGATATTTGACTACAATCAGCGAAACAGACGTGTTATTCATGAGAAAGAAACCACATTACTCTTAATTTAAATTTATTTAATATTTAAGTTATTTTTTTATTAAACGATTTATTATTTTATTCATTTTTGTAAATTATAAAGCTGGTTCATTTCTTTTTAATGTCAACTGTGATTTAGTGAAATTAAGCGGGCACATTTGCACAGTTGGACACATTTAATTCAATGAGTCTGATTGTTACTCTTTCTCGACGAGGACTTTCCGTAGATATCCATTATTCTTTCTTGTAGATTTTCTCTATACTATTAAAAATATTGTCTACCTCTCTCTTTTATTGTAACAAAAGCGGGTCCAAGGTATATATTGCTGGTCACAGTCTGCCCTAAGATTCCTAGAAGAGCTATTTCAATCAGAATTAACCCTTTCTCAAGATGCCATGCCTTATTCAAACTTTAGCAGCCTAAAACCGAATAGTAGGATGATGAGGTTGTTCATGATGCCTTCCCCATTCCTTGTTTGGTCTCCTCTTCCAACATGTGCAGTTTACGGTTAGTCTTATCCTTTTCACTTGCTTGGGCACTACCATTATGAAAACTTATATAATAGTATTAATGAAGGTTTAACATTTATTTATGAATATGAGAAAGTCTATTCGTATCCCGAGTTTAGTTAAACTGGGCTTCAAAGGAAGATGATGATGATGAAGATGATGATGAATATTAATGAAGGTTTAACATCTATTTCCTCATCCAAGGATGATGTCGAGGACGTCCTCACAGCTCACATCAACTACAGATAGATGAGAAGAAACTCTGATTATAGGAGTGGAAGAGTTCTGTGTTATTATCTGCCTCTATCTGCCACATGTTGAGAGAAAGTATGTGTAGAGAAGCATTCCGTCGGGTTCAGTATAACTATTGAAGTCGGTTTTTATGGTATGAAGAACTTTCTTGTGTATATTTATTTATCTACATTTGTTTAAAAATAATATTTTTGTGTGCATATTTTGAAGGTTGTTGATGATACAGTGTAAGTTTAGACGTTTTATTAAAATTTCCTTGCAGAAAACTTGTGTTGTAAGATGAAATAGGGGAACTTTAAAGTTCAGCTGTAGTATCAATATCTTCTAGCAATTTCTTAAATTACATATAGCTAATCTATCTTGATACAACTTCGTAAATACATTAGTTGTTTGTAATCGTTAACTTGTGATTGTGTCTAAAAGCTGAAGAACTGATTCTGATTCTACGTATTCTGAGGACTATTAAGAATTCACTTCGCTGTAATTGGTTTCATATGTTATGGTTTTGATATTCTTGTGAGCATTGGTTACATTGTGCGCATTGTTTGTAATCACATTTGCAATACTGTTTGCTTGGCATATCTCTAGAATAGACAGTGATAGTGTTTGTATATTTAGGGTTGCATTATACTGTTATGTGCATGAATATCATATTAGTAATATCACATATGTTATATATATATATATATATATATATATATATATATATATATATATATATATATCATATACCGGTTTATATCTATCACATACACATCTGTGGATAGACAGTAGTAGTGTTGATCATTTTAAGTTGCATTATAGTGTTGTGCGGATGCATGTCATATTAGTAATATCAGATACTTTGTATGTCTACCTAATACATATCTATATCTATTTACACAAATAAACTGTATAATGTAATTTAGTAGTGTACTGTTGCACTGTACTCAATGATAATATCAGCAGGTAGATTCTGTACAATCTGCAGACTGTATTGTGTATACAGTGGAAATTATGGCTTTGCTGCTGCCCATTGTACTTTAAAGATAACATCATTGCTGCTCCGTGCGCATTTATAATTTCCTCTATACTGGATACAATGTGTATATTTATTACTATTAATTATTGATTATTTCAGTAATATCTAAATTAAATTTACTAAGCTGGTTTGAGAGCAGTTTGCTGATATAGTTTGTTGGTAAAATATAAACTTTTTAAAAGAAAATCTTCTAATATTAGGTTATTATTGCCCGTAGCTTAAAATTACCCTTAGGTTAAAATTTCCTAGCTTAAAATTCCCCTTTGCTTAAATATACACTTAGCTTAAAATTACCCTTAGTTTAACATTTCCCTTAGCTTAACTTTTTTGTTAGCTTAAAATTTCCCTTAGCTTCGAAATGTATAAATGGCTTGTGATATTTATATACTGCCACCGGACTATCATATTGGAAGTTGTAAAATTTTATGCCGGTATCATGCTATTTTAGAATGTTGAATAACAGAATGGTGTATTTTCCCTATATTGGAGCCAATTATTTTATTACGATGATGTAATTAATAATTATTCTACTACAATTATTGAACATTCTAGAATTATTAATAAATATTCTACTACAATTATTAAATATTCTAGAATAATTAATAATTATTCTTCTATAAATGAGCTTTTATCTAACAGCTTTTTAACACTAAAAGTAATATATTAACACGCATTATATTGAAATGATCAGCTATGTTGATATCTATCATTTTTTAGTATCACATTTGTAAACTGTTAGGAAAGATAGTCCATTTTTCCTTATAACCAGTCCAGTAAATGTCCATGATTTTACTTCACGATCAGCGTGGCCGAGAATCGAACCCATGAGAATTCAATTCACCTCATGATCTGTCATTTAGAAATTCATGACGTTTTAGTGTTACTATAACATAATTTGATTTAATATCTTTTATATTATGTTTTTGCCAATATTTTGGTGGAACAGTTGATATATTTAGACAAGCATTGTTTAGAGTTTATATTATAGTAGAACATAGTGGAGTTTATCCAAGGCTCACTTATTTAATGCAGTTTTTAGAATAATCTTACATATATCTTTCATGTTTTGATTATCCCGACCTTAGTTAAACTGGGATTCAAGGGAGGATGATGATTAATTCTCTTTAAGGGAAGATGATGATAATGATGGTTAAATTTCTTTGATGATCTATATATCCGAATTATTGGAAAAATAATAATTTACTGACATTATTATATAATTTAACATCTATTTTTGACTCGCTCAGCATGTACCTTACTTGTCCTCAGCACATTTCTTTTGCAGATTGATCTGAGTGAATTGATCTGTAGTGATGTGTGCTGTGCGGACGTCCCTGATATCATCCTTGGATGAGGAAACGGACGGTAAACCTTTATTATTATTATTATTATTATTATTATTGGAGGCTGATAAAAGTGGTGTTTTCTAATGTTCACGTGTCGTAGGCTATGTTAGAGTTGTTTTCCGTTGTTTGCATATTTGTCTTTCATCTCCGCCTATAAACAAGCTCCTCTTGAAAATAAAGTAATTTTTAATAATAATATTTTTTAATAATAGTAATAAATAATTTGTGATGATCGGCTTTCATATCAGTTATGTGAAATAAATGTAAGATATTGCATTAATATTAAACGATATTACAATTAATGAAATTAATATTAGCTATATGGAGTAAAATTTAGTTTAACGCCTCTTTTATCATCACATGTTTACCCTTAGCGACTGCTCAGTTAATTTTGAACACCCAGCCATCGACACAGATCGTCAGAAAGCGTGCTACCTACTTGACCACCAGCTAGTGTAACGTCTTCCATTCTTGTAGGCTCTTGGGGAATAGACCAGCCAAAAACTGCAAATATATGAACGCGAGCAGGAAGACAATGACAAATTTCCTCAGGTTCTGGAAATGGGTTATCTTCCCGCCAGTTTAAGACTAACGTAATGTTTTTACGGCAGATTCTCCTTCTTTATTCTAAGTTCGAACCTATGACCAAGCTGGTAGCGGCGAAATCTTACAATTAGGCTACCAAAACAACTATTAGAATTCTACTGTTGTCAACTTCGAACGCTATAGAACTAAATCCAGCCGATGAACGAAAAGGGTCCAAAAGCGGTGCAAGTCCTGAGCACCCGTTCAAATTAAGTGACATTACTAACTTTTGCTCGCATGTGTTTATGGAAGTGGTGATACGAACATTCAAGGAATCACAAGCGGGATTCAATGAATCATCCGTGAATCATAATCATCGTGATTCAATGGCTCACCAATGACTCATTAGTGAATAATAATCATCAGTTAATCATATCATAATCATCGCCATTCTATGAATCATCAGTGAATCATCATAATCATCGTTATTCAATGAATCACCAGTGAATCATTATCATCGCCATTCTATGAATCATCAGTGAATCATCATAATCATCGTGATTCTATGAATCACCAGTGAATCATTATCATCGCCATTCTATGAATCATCAGTGAATCATCATAATCATCGTGATTCTATGAATCACCAGTGAATCATTATCGTCGCCATTCTATGAATCATCAGTGAATCATCATAATCATCGTGATTCTATGAATCACCAGTGAATCATTATCGTCGCCATTCTATGAATCATCAGTGAATCATCATAATCATCGTGATTCTATGAATCACCAGTGAATCATTATCGTCGCCATTCTATGAATCATCAGTGAATCATCATAATCATCGTGATTCTATGAATCATCAGTGAATCAGAATCATCGTCAGCCATCTACTCTGCAATTAGTCTGTCTATTTAGTGCTGGTATTCTGTAGGCATTGATTTCTTACAAGTATGCTAATATATGGATTGATTGATTAATTCTCAATTGCATTTTAATATGCTCATCTTACACTGCAAGTGTATTTTATGCAGATCAACATAAACGTATTGATGTAACTAATTTACTCTACTGCAATTTTGTAGATTTTGTAAGCATGCGCCGATTCTCTTTAATGGCGTGTAAGTATCTGTAGTATACGTGGGAGTGTTTTGTAGTAGGTCTGTCGCTGATGTGTCGTTGTGCCTTCATGCTATTTTATAGTTTTCTGAGATTTTGGTAAATCCAAGCTACAGGATAGTTATCAAGTCCGGATTTTTTAGTGGAAATGGATGGTCAGTAATTTTCGTTATGGCCTTATTCTATTTTGCGTTTTATTTTATTTTGAGAAAATAAAACCTTCCTGACATCATCCTTTGATGAGGAAACAGGCTTTATACATTTAATATTACTATTAGACTATTAAAATAGTAAAATAGTGATGAAAATAGTAAATAGTGGAGAAAATAGTACAGGAAATAGTAAAATAGTACAGAATATAGTAGGGAAATTGATCATATCAGTTGGGACCACATTCTTGTGGTAGCAGGTCATAAGCTTGTTCAGTGATTATAATAAAGTCACGTCGAATTCTTTTTAATCATTTATTGAAAATTTAATTTAAACTAACTAAAATTAATGCAATAAACATACTTGAAAACATACATAGTTAATTTAACTACTATTTTAATTATTTATTTTATTATTTATAGGCTACTATACACAGCAGAGCATCGTATCATACATGTATACTAGTATACAGCTAACGACATAAAGTGCAAATCTGTGTATACCTCAGGCACAAGGCATTCTTAAGGACCCTTGGCATAAAAACTTCGAAAATATACTCCTAGATATTGGCAAAACGGGCTGATTAAATTCTAAAATAAAATAGATTAAAATTAAAAGCTAAATTAACTATGTTTTCAAGTATGTTTATTACGAGCTTGCTTATTGTATGCATGGATTTTACTGTTACCGTCTAATTAATTATGCAAGAACATTCCATGGTTTGTATTTCTCTAAATGCATATAGCGATTGCTCTATAATAATTGTGTTGTCTGAGACGCTCTGATCGCTGTATATTGATGATAAAGTAAAGTATAATTATTGTTTTGATTGACGTTACTAATAAAAAAATAATATGCTAAATATATCACTATTGCAGAAATATTTCTATAAATTTTTCAATCTCGCATAATACACATCGAAGCCCTTAAATAACGACATTTTCCTATTTTAAATTTACTTTGATCAATCTGCAGTAACTATAATTGATGGCTGGAGCCAGTGGCGATGTCGATAAGATGCTCGACTGCGGATCAGTATGTGCGGGGTTCAAATCCTGGGATTGCACGTCACTGACATCGCTTTCGAGTGAGGAAACTGACGTTAACATTAGCTCTATCAGCTTTATCAATCAGTTAATCAATATTAATCGAGCTATCTATATAAAATAATCTATATTAAATTATTTATAAAATTATATTTATAGATGGATAAATATAATTAATTATATAATTAATTATATAATTAATTATATAATTAAATATATTAATATATTTAATTATATATATATATGTATATATATATATATATGTATATATATATATATATATATATATATATATATATATATATATATATATGTATATATACAGTAGTGGCCAAAAAATTAAGGCACCTCGTGATTTTTGCATTTTTCTCATGTACTTAATGAAATCTCAAGCAAGCGTGTAATTAACAGAGACAAGTTCGTCACTCTGCACTACAGTAAGAGTATCAAAGTGTACAGGAGTATCAAATGTTAGTATTTCGTTGGATAGCCGTGATTTTTCAGCACTGCAGCAATGCGCATCGGCATGCTGCGGATAAGCTTTTGGCAGTATTCCGGAGTGATTTCATGAACCCAAACGTCCTTCAGAATGGTTTTCAGGTGAGCCTCTTATGTGGGATGATGTGCTGCAACCTTTTTCTTCATTAGTTGCCAACAATTCTCGATCACGTTGAGATCGGGGGAGTTTGGAGGCCAGTTGAGTAATGTCTGAATGTTGTTATCTTTGAACCAACGCTGAACGACCTTGGCCGTATGGCTTGGGGCCGAGTCCTGCTGAAAGATGGTTGCTTCAGTAATATTCATGTGCACCTTCAATTTCTCATCCAGCACTCGTACGTATATTGCCGCATTAACTCTCATACCTTTGTCAAACACCTTCAGACCACACCTATCACGAGATGTAATCGCACCCCATACCATCACGGAGGGAGGATGCTTCACTGTTTTAAGTGTGTATTTCGGATTCAACCGCTGACCTACCGGGCGCCTTACGTAGTTTGAGCCAGTTCCACGGACTTGTTGAAAGGTACTTTCATCACTGAACATTACATTATTCCACCAGGTTATCGGTTTGTCTCTCAGTGACTTACAGAAACGTAGGCGTGCTTGCAACTGCTTTTTTGTGATCAGCGGTTTCTTAGCCGGTCTTCGTGCTACTAGATTGAATTCAGTTGATAGTCGTCTTCTCACAGTTCTGTCACTGACTTCAATACCATCAGCTCTCAAGGTGTGAGCAAGTCTCGCTGATGATGCATGTGGGCTGCGAACAACCGCAGCTTTCATGATTCTGTCTTGACGTGAATTCGTCTTACGTTTACGCCCACAGTTCTTACGACCATCAACACCATCTGATTTCAGAACATTCTGCACAGCACATCTAAAGATCTTCAATTTACATGCAATATGACACTGAGAGTATCCTTCGCTGTGCAAAGTCACCACTTGTCCCTTGACAAAGTCACTTAGATCACGTTTTCTTCCTATTATTTACGTTTCTTAATGAAGTGTTGAAATTATTACAATTATTAAATTTCTGGTTAAATATGTAAACAATACGACGTTACGTATATTTGTAAACAATATATGACGTCATATGATGTTTCCATATCGAAAAAAACCAACGGACACTTTATACACACTTTCCAAAAAATCACGAGGTGCCTTAATTTTTTGGCCACTACTGTATATATATATATAATATATATATAATTATATATATATATATATATATATATATATATATGTATATATATATATAGTATATATATATATATATATATATATATAATATACAATTAAATATTATATATATTAAATATTATTATATATAATATATATAATTAATATATTTTATTTATATTAATATATATTATTATATATTAATTATATAATTGTATGATGTGGTTAAGGGTCCAGGGAACATGTAGGGTTAATGAAGGATTATGCTGTTTAACGGCTTGTATACATTCTAGGAGATGAGGGTGAACTGTTATAACTCAAAAAAACCTCAATCTTAAAATGATCGATAAGCTATACCCAACTTTCCTGTTAGAATTGAATTAAAGTGAGATGCGGACCACTTTAAAAGCTTGTAAACCTAATGTTAACGTCAGTTTCCTCACTCGAAAGCGATGTCAGTGACGGGCGATCCAATAGCTACTGGAGTGCCCCCCAAATCGGTGGCAGATATAAACCTGAGACGAACACATTATTAATTATTTCTATGTGATTTTTTGCATTTGTATGGCCATTTCTATCTGTATTATCCAATTCTTTCTGCATTTCTAGATGCAGTTCTCGTTGAACATGCATAAAGGTTACAATATTCAATACCTTCTGTATATCCTTCGTAATGTGTATGCATTTATTCTTTTCTTTCTGAATCTTTATTGAAATTTGTATTTTTTTCGGCGTAACTTTTCAATTTCATTTTAAAATTTCTATATTTCGCTATTGCCGCGTAGACCTTTCTGCTTTTTATTTTGAAATGTCTTGTGAAATCTTTCATGTTTAGTTTACTAGGATTTTCAATAGTACAATTAGTATCGAATACGTGTAATAGACTAATTAATGTGCAGAAAATTCTGCCGAGCCATGAATAAATAAAATCTATATACAATTACTATATTTAACATTTCCCTTTGTACCACATTGAATATCGCCAGAAGCAGGCCTAGTGTTCTCTCTCTCTCTCTCTAGAGTGTTCTGCCACGTGGCAGGTCCATGGCGCATATTCATACACAGAGGCCGTGTTCACGCTGCATAGATCAACAAGTTAATCTCTTTAAAAAAGGTCATGCCTTGGCGATATTTTATGTAGCCTACAGCTTAGGAAAAATATGGCTTTTAAAGTGGTATCCAGCTGTCTTTCTCAATTCTTTTTTAGTCGCCTCTTTCGTAACGAGCCGTTTACGGTTGGCCCATTTTGATACGAATTTATATCTACGCGATTAAATTCACGAAACCAATAACGAAACCAAGAATTAATTACAATATAATTGCACATAAGATATACAATAGGTTAAATTTCAACGTATAAATAATCATACACTTAATCACATGGCGACATTCGATGTTCTATTAAATTAAAATCAACTCATTTGCGGATTTCACATGTAGGCCTATTTATAGATAAAAATGTAGCTTAAATCATATTGTTCTTCCTTTGAATCCCAGTTTAAGTAGGGTCGGGATTATAAAATGTTATAACAATTTCTGGAGCCTAGGCGGTCACCAACCGAATGCCCTTGACGATGGTTTAGATCATAGTGCTTTGTCGCCCTATGCGATACGTGCAGTCTACAGTTAGTCTATTCCTCAGTATCCCGGACACATCCCGAGTGAAAAATGAAGATTAAATAAATGTGTTAAAAAATAAAAATATGTTTAGATATTATTCGCTTTTGACATAAAATCTCTAATAACCTTGAACTAAAATCTTTGTGACGGTAGCTCGAGTGAGTCTAGCCTTCTTGAAGAGAAGAGTTTTGCATCTGATTTTGCAATTCCTTTTTTCAATGAATTAACTTTTTAAAATTAGTCGCAAATAGTCTATTATAAAAACCGCAGAGAACTACAACAGAATTACTCTCACAATACGAGTACTGGTACAACATAAGATAAATACGAAAACAATTCATTTACGAATACCATCTGATGAATAATATACATTTTTAGATAGTTTTTCAAACGTCTGACGACATTAGAACTACTAAGTTAATAGGGAACATCCTTTAATTTACAATCATCATCATCATCATCATCATCATCATGAACAACATCTTTCCTTGAATACCAGTTTAGCTAAGATCTGGATTAGAAATTGTTAATTTACGATACGATACAAAAAGATGTCTTATGAAATTTTAAGTTTTGAAAGGAAACAGCTGAGAAAGTCTAAAAATCACATAGGAGATTCTTAGAATGAGTTGAAATAAATATGGCTAACTACGGACAACCCTAAAACGTTCTCTTTCTCTCTCTCCCTTAGTGCACTGCCTACAGGCAGGTTCACGGTATATAACTCCTCCACTCATCTCATCAAAGAGTGGATCTTTAAATTATTTATAACATTCCTTTTGATGTACCATTATTCTTGGTAAAACGTTCTATATTTTACTTATTTATTCGTTTAAATTCTATTCTGACACAGGGAATTAGCTTCATAGAGAACTGCACTAAGTCGTCTATTTCAACTGTACCAATAAAAATATAACCAACCTACACGAATCAATCTACGGAATAAGAATTCGTTAATCATAAATACTTTATACAAAATATCAGAAGTTAGATATAGTCTAGAGATAAGATACAGTTCGCAACATACAGGCCTACACTAGAAATAGCAAGAAATAAAATGCAACGAGATATTAGACAGCATCTGAGAATATGGTCCCGTTCAGAAATATAGACAAAAAATGAAAACAGCACAACACAGAATACGACACGATATTTAATAAAATGATGCAACCCATTAAATAACGAACTCTTTTTAAACCTTCAGGAGTCTTAAACATCCCTGATCCTAATCCTAATGCAATCTCAAATCTCTTTTCTCGAAAACATCAAATTATCAAAAAGCATTTAATCCAAACCCTTTACTCCTTTGCAAAATCAATCCCAACCTTTATCCCAAACTTTAACGCTAGCAAATACTTAAAAATGAATATATTTCAACAAAAATTAAAAAAAATTTAATTTAGCTTAAAAGGAAATCTTTATTTAACAGGTATTTTGAAATCATCTACTAAAATAACTCGGTTCACATATATAAACTTACACTAAGCACAACAGAAGATAGAATATACAATGAACCATTAAGAAAGCAGATGTCAATGTAGACACAGTCCAGTTAAGCATGATATAGTTAATTCAATGTATTGAACACATCTGGAGCTAGCTGCTGATTGGCGCTATCAATAGCAAGGATACGATTACCCATGGAAAGGATTAATAATAACCTGCCAAGAACCTGTAAAGCGGTCTTGAAGACCGGACACCGCTATAGAAATTGTCGGAGGTTATTGTATTATTATATGGTCAATAAGGAGCGTCAAAGTAAACTCTGGGTATGAATATGGACCTTGGACCAGTCACTAAGCCGAGCATTAGAGAGAGAGAGGAGATAGAGAGAAACAGACACAGAAAGATAGGGAGAGAGAGAGAGAGAAAGAGAGAGAGAGAGAGAGAGAGAGAGAGAGAGAAAGAGAGAGAGAGAAAGAGAGAGAGAAAGAGAGAGAGGTCAATGCAGAGATAATGAAAATCACACGCGAGTTTTACTAGTCATTCATACAACAAATGAGATTTTAATTTCCTACAAATTTGTTCTAGCACAGTTCGAATCGAGTGTAAGATTACAAGCAGCATTCACTGGCAGAAACAAAGTAGTCTAAGATCAAATATCAACAGATCAACTTTTTCATCTAATTAAACTCTGCAAAGCAACAGTTTTAAACATTTCATATTCCTAATAAAAAATTTAAGGATCGTTTCCTATTCGAAGTCAGGGTCGTTAAATATTCCTATAAAGCTATACGTGAAACGAGCTAGTATTCGTCAATTTTTATAATTTCTAGAATTTGTAAAATAACAGATAACCTATTTCTTTAAAACTGTTTTTCTTCCATCAAGCCGTAGACAAGAAAATAGAAGTGTTTTTAATGCGGATGACGCTGCATTTTTGATATGATATACTCTTATAAATATTACCGACGAAATATCGCAGAATTTACATATTGACACTGTTTGACATTGTTATGGGCACTTACACCTTCAAACATTCTTGATATTCATTTACTCCTTCTTTTCACATGTTTACGAGTAGGTAAAAGCTCTAGACGACTGAATATATCATTCAAGATAGAAACCTTAACAACGTAAAGTCGAAAAATAGCGAAGATTACAAAATAGGTAGCAACAATACGTCATCTTTAATAATTTCGCCATTCTGATCAAGAGAGATCGCGCATTATTTACAAGAAATTTCTTGAATAAATATTTGAAACTTTCACAGTGGTATAAAATACGTAATATCCTCTCCTACTATAATTTAAAACTCAACAGCTCACACGCAAGTGATAAAATATAGATTACAATTCAACTTAACACGTGAATAAAAGTGTCTAGTAGAAAAATCAACGAATGCTTTCATATTAGCAGCATAGAGAGAAGTGATCATTATCATCTTCTTCCCTTTACTCCCAGTTTAAATGGGGATAGACAGAAGTGATTGAGCGAATAAAATATCAGCAATTCACACAAGTGAAGCAGTACAAAAGAAACAATAGCAGCAGTCAGTTCAAACAAACCCCAGTGCGGGCATATGTCCCAATGTGGGCATATGTCCCAAAGTGGGCATGACCCAATGTGGGCATATGTCACAGTGTAGGCATGACCCAATGTGGGCATATGTCACAGTGTGGGCATGCCCCAATGTGGGCATATGTCACAGTGTGGACATTATGTCCCAATGTGGGCATATGTCCCAATGTGGGCATATGTCCCAAAGTGGGCATATGTCCCAGTATGGGCATATGTCCTAGTGTGGGCATTATGTCAAAGTGTGGGCATATGTCTCAGTATGGGCATTATGTCCCAGTGTGGACATAGGTACCAGTGTGGGCATATGTCCAGTGTGGGCATGTACCAGTGTGGGCATATGTCACAGTGTGGGCATATGTACCAGTGTGGGCATATGTCACAGTGTGGGCATATAACCAATTGTGGGCATATATAACAGTGTGAGGTCATGTACATATGTGGGCATATGACCCAGTGTGGGCATACAACCCAGAGCGGGCATATAATCCAGTGTGGGTATATTACACAATGTGGCATCTCGCCCAGTGTTGGTATATATATAACTCAGCTACGGTTCAATGAATACACAGAACCCAGTGTGGGAATAAAAACCAAACATGGGCAGAAAACCCAATGCGAGTATATAACACAATATTGGCATATAACCCAATATGGGTCTATAATCTCAGGTTGGTATAATAACGGCTGATTTCTGACCTTTTTTGAGTAAACCGTCAATCAAATACCAAAGCCATACGTTGATATCCCATCTCATTCATTACAATTTAGGAAACTTTTGACGTCACAAAGGAGACTTGTCATTAAATTATCAGTAATTATCAAATTATCAGTAATTATCAAATTATCAGTAATTATCAATTATTAATAATTATCAGTAATTATCAAATTATCAGTAATTATCAAATTATCAGTAATTATCAAATTATCAGTAATTATCAAATTATCAGTAATTATTAAATTATAATTATCAGTAATTATCAAATTATCAGTAATTATTAAATTATAATTATCAGTAATTATCAGAATTATCAGTAATTATCAGAATTATCAGTAGTTATCAAATTATTACTAATTATCAGTAACTTGCAGCAAGCAGCCTCGTCAGCACACGAATCTAACCGCCGTCAGCCGTTGAACGGGCGACTAACCCACTACTGAGTCGGACTCTGGTAGTACTCCACCACAGGAATCTAACCCCCGTCAGTCGTTGAAAGGGCGACTAACCCACTACTTTGGACTGAATTTCTGGATTTTGGAATTTGCACCGTTTTTGGACCTTCTTTTTGTTCGCTGGCTTGATTTTATCTCAATTGTGCTCGATGTTGTCATTGATGACTGTAGCACTCTAATTGTTATTATTATTACTACAGAGTGAGACTCTGATAGTACTCGACCACAGGAATCTAACCCCCATTGGCCGTTGAACGGGCGACTAACCCACTACTGAGCTAGACTCTGGTAGTACTCCACCATGACCTGCCATGCTTTGGGAGCCATGAACCCGTCAGGGGGCGTCTCTCCGGTCCGCGCCATCGTGCGCATCTTAGTCCCGGATATGAAAAGGAAGTCGTCCTTGCGGGCGGGATCAAAGAAGTCCATGGATCGCTTGCTCGTGTCGTATGCCGCCACTCTGAATGGAATGATCTCCAGCTGCGTGAGTCCAGGTGCCATCGTCAGGACCTTGACAGATCAATCAATCAATTAAATGATTCATTTATGAATAAATAAATAAATAAAATAAGAAAAAATTAAATATAACTCATATTAAATAATATTAATAATAATATTAAATAATATTTACTTATTAATTAAATAATTAATTTAATAATAAATTCATAATCAATTTATGAATTGAAAAATTAATCAATCATCAAATGAATGAATCCATGCATGAGTGAATCAATCATTCAATCGTTAAATGAATTAATTAATTAACAATCGATCTATTAATTAGTAAATAATTTAATAAAATAAAATAAATTAGTAAATAATAAATTAGTAAATTAATTAATAAATAATTCATAGATATATAAAAATCAATCAATTTCAAAATAATAAGGGCTAGATGCTATAATTTGATTAATAAAGGTAACAAAAATGGTAACGTAAAATGGAAATAGTAACCCTAGAGGCTGCTAAACAGAATACTGAGGAAGGCAATGGGAAACCAATTCAGAAGCCATATTTTTAACTAACAGCTGCAACGTACATTGGTACGACGGAATCCACTTGTCGGTCAGCAGAGTCATGGGTCGTGCTTCTACTGAGCATCCAAAAACGACGGTGATTAAGAATTTGTACATAGAGCCTGTCACTTGGTAGGAGACAAGTCAGATAGAATCTTTACAGAAATGATGATGATGACTAGTAAAAATCATCATCATCATCGTCTTCCCTTGAATCCTAGTTTAACTAAGGTCGGGATACGAATAGACCTCATCCTCTCCATTCATTTTAGAAATTATTATAACAACTTCTGGAGCCTAGGCGCTAACCAATCGAATGCCCTTTCTGAGGTAGGTTTGGATCTTGGATCTTTGTCGCCTTTTACGACATATGCAGCGTACGGTTGGTCTATTCTTCAGCAACCCGGACACAACACGGGTAACAGAACTTTACAAGTAGAGAGTAAGAAAAGACTAGTAGACCTTGGCACCGTGAGTAGGTTCATATAGGTCACGCCCAGTGTCTGGATGGGGAATTCCAGCTGGGTCTCTCCCCACTATGTAGAAATTAGCTCCAGTAGCCATACGAGCCTTAGCGTGCCATTGGACCTATCAATCAATCAATCAGTCAATCAATCAATCATCAATATTTCAATCAATCAATCAATCATAAATCAATCAATCAATTAATCAATCAGTCAATCAATCAATAAATAAATCAATTAATAAATCAAACAATCAATCAGTATTAATCGAACTAGCTAAATAAAATAAATCTATTGCTAAATATAGATTTTTTTCTGGAAAAACCCATGGAGCGACCTCTCGTACTACAGTGGCACACTACGCATTCAATATAATGAACCTGTTTAGTGTAGTACATAGCTGCACATTAATATTGTATAATGTAGTAAACATAGTATAACAATGTATATTATAGTAATTATAGTATGGCTAAAATATTTAATAACAGTAAATAATATTGAAATAAAAATACGCACTTCAAACGATATACTTCTGTCTTTGTTAAACTTAGAGTTACAGCTGCTTCGACGCTTAGCATATACAAATTTGTTTAGAAAAAGCAAAACTAATTTATCGTTTTAACTCATCGCTTATACTGAACAAATATTTTAAATATTAAATAATTAATAACATATGACGACAATATTATTCAATATTTAAATTCATTTACATAGAATGCTATATAAAACCTAAGCTAAAGGTAAGGTTAACGTCAGTTTCCTCACTCGTAAATGATGTCAGTGACGGGCGAGCCCAGGATTAGAAACCCGCACATACTGATCCGCGTTTCAGTATCTTACCGACACCGCACTCCAGCCAGTGGCGACGTCACATGACTGCTGATCTCTAGGCGTCTCGTCCCAGGTCGGCGGTGCGAGCTTCGGCTCGCTAATTAGGGTATTATATTTGCGAGTAATATGGCTAAATTTAAACGTCATAGTTAAACTCGTCCATACCTCGGTGGGGCCGGCGTACATCATTGGAGAAGGAAATATGGCCATGACCGTTGACTCCGGGTCCAGTACCCCATCGTCCATCAGAGCTTGATGTTGTTTGATGCGCCACGCCAACGGCACATCATCGTCCTTAGTCCAGCCGCCTAATCAATCAATCAATCAATTAGTCCAGCCGCTTAACCAATCTATAAATCAATCAATCAATCAATCAAGTAATAGTCATTAGTCCAGCCGCCTAACCAATCAATCAATCAATCAAATATTAATCATTAGTCCAGCCGCCTAACCAATCAATCAATCAACCAGAAAGACATTTAAATATACCTAGAGTGTCAAACATTAAAACATTTAGCCATACCAGAGGGTGAAACATTAAAACGTTTAGGCATACCTAGAGGGTGAAACATTAAAACATTTAGACATACCAGAGTGTGAAACACTAAAACATTTAGACAAACCTAGAGGGTGAAGCAGTAGGACGGGGTTCTTGTAGCCTCGGTTCTTGAGAGTTCGACAGGTGTCGTGCATGAGCAGAGCGTGACCGTTGTGCACTGGGTTCCTCAGCTGAAAGGCAAACACTGCGTCCGCCTGCGAGCAAAAAACAGCAACAATGACTCCTTAGCAACGGTTCCTTAGAAACGATTCCTTAGCAACGATTTCTACGATTGCTTGTAGTGAGAGAAAAAAATTACGAAAATTAATAGTATAGTAAAAGAGAATAACAAAATACTTAATGTCTCTCATGTTATTCTGTCAATAAATAACAAATATAGAATAACAGACTAACATTTTTCTGGCGGAATGCGGCTCTTAGCTCATTGGGGGTGAGGCGGTATTGATCCAGTCCATCCTTCCAGTAAATCCTCTCCAGCACCTCTATATCCCCTCCACACAGCCAATCCCCTCCCTCCATGATCACCTACACGTATCAATCAATCAATCAATCAATCAAATAACTTTTTACAGCAATAACGTGAAAAATTTCCTCTTCGATGTATATTATGGTACAATCTACCCTGATCATTTTTGATCACCGGACTGGCTTTCGTTTAGGACCTTACTTCTCCTCAGCATATTTCTTTTGCAGATTGGTCTGGGTGAATTGATCTGTAGTGATGTGTGCTGTGGGGACGCCCCTGACATCATCCCTGGATGAGGAAATGGACGTTAAACCTTTATTGTAATTATTATTACATTTTATCTAGAGCGTTAAGGTTATGTAGAATTGCTCGTAGCTGCATTTTGTGCTTAACATCTCTTTGACAACGTCCTCTTGCGTTGAACCGGACGCTAAAACTTAATTGTACTGTACTGTACTGTACCCATGTTTTGTCCGGTTTACTGAAGAATAGACCAACCGTGGACTGCACGTGTCGTAAAAGGTGACAAAACACTAAGATCCAAAACAATGTTAGAAATGCGATTCGGTTAATAAAAAAAGTCGGTAAAGATAATGTGTGTTTACGTTAATTTCCTCACTCGATAGAGATGCCAGTGACAGGCGAGCCCAGGATTTGAACCCCGCACATACTGATCAGCAGTCAAATATCTAGAAATTTTTCAACGACGAATGAAAAGAATTTCATTCCTGACTCTAGCTTAACTGGAATTCAAGTGAAGATGACGATGATGACGACGTTGATGATGATGATGATGAACGAACCTTGATGTAGGGATGTTTCGGGTTGAACGATCCAAACTGCCTGCAGCACCTCTCCTCCTTGCGATGCTCGTAGAACTCAGGTTTTCTCAGCACGGCCACCCGTCTCCCCTCGTGGCTCAGGCTGAACGCGGCGCAGCCCTGCAGGCGCTCCTTATCGGCCACGCTGACGGCCAGCACTATGGGCACCGACTGGTTGATCGTTCCGTCGTCTAGCAGACATCCGAAGTGCTGACACTGAAGATACTGCCTCTCTCTCATGAAGCCTGTCAGTGGTGTGGCCCAGCCCTCGGCCAATACCTGCACCCACTGCAGGTCAATCTAGAGATAATCAATCAATCAATCAATCAATCATGAAGAGCTGACACTGTAGGTATTGTCTCTCCCTCATGAAGCCTGTGAGCAAGGTGGCCCAGCCTTCTGCCAATACCTGCACCCACTGCAGGTCAATCTAATGGCAATCAATCAATCATTAAATCAATTAATCAATCATGAAGTGCTCACACTGCAGGTACTGTCTCTCTCTCATGAAGCCTGTGAGCGGTGTGGCCCAGCCCTCGGCCAATACTTGAACCCACTGCAAGTCAATCTAGAGATAATCAATAAATAAATCAATTAATCAATCAGTCATAAATCAGTCAACCATGAAGCACTGGCACTGCAGGTATTGTCTCTCCCTCATAAAACCTTTGGATATGGTGGCCCAAATATGAGCTTAAACTTCAGCCCATTGCAAGTCAATCTAGGTAGAGATAGTTAATCATTTAATTAATAAATCAATCCATTAATCGATTAATTAATCAATGAATTAATCACTCAATCGATTGAACAATCAATCAATCAATCTGTTATACAATCAGTTATTCTCACTATCAAATAGTCAGTACGTGTCACACGGTACATTCTGGCACACCGTTAAAATTACAGCCAATAAGTACCTCGGACTCCATAAAGAGAGAACAAGAGTGATAGAGAGAGAGAGAGAGAGAAAGTGAGTGAGAGAGATATATAGAGAGAAATATTTTAATTCTTGTATATCTATGATGTGCGACTACCTCACCGTTGAATTAATAACCCTATTTACTTGAAAATATGTGATTTTTACTTAAGTTCATCAATCAATCCATAAATCAATCAAAAAGAATTTAACGTCCGGATCCTAACCATAGGGCAATGTCAGGGACGTCCCTAGCAGAATCTACATAAACATGCGCCAAAGCACCACAATCACTCCTAGCATGACAAGAACATATTAACTAGCAGCCCTAGATGGGCTGATATATCAGAACTAATGAAATAGCAGGGGGTACCGTGCTGATGGTGAGATCAGGCAAGTCTTCAGCCTCTTGTTTCACCTTAGAGAGCTCATGAGGGGCCACAAACAACTCCAGTACCTCGTTCGAAGCTGACTTTGGAATGATACCCTGAAATAGACAATATATAATATTTTACAAAAAGCTGGTAAAGCTAAGGTAACGTCAATTTCCTCACTCGAAGGCGATGTCAGTGCCGGGCGAGCCCAGGATTTGAGCCCTGCACATGCTGATCCGCGGTCGAGTATCTTACCGACATCACCACTGGCTCCAGCCAGATATATAATATATATATATATATATATATATATATATAAGAAGCATGTTCAGCTTACATAACTCTAACTCACGCAATAGCTGAAATATGTCACTTCACAACACGAATATTGTCGGCAGAATAAAACCTGCCAGTCGGACGAATTGCAATTAATTAATTAAATAGAATTTAACGTCCAGTTTCTCGCCATAAGGCAATGTCAGGGACGTCTCTTGCACACTCTATGTGAGGCGCAAAAGGACCACACCATGAAGACTGAGTATATAAAGACTATATGAGAAAGCGAGCTCAAAACAGTGCAAATCAAAGATCCAAGGCCAGAGGGTCAAAATTTAGACCTATGGTGGAAAGAAATGGGTTTAGATTGCCCAGGAAAGTACCAATACAGTATTAGTACAGTATTAGTACAGTATTAGTACTGTATTAGTACTGTATTAGTACTGAATTAGTACTGAATTAGTACTGTATTAGTACTGAATTAGTACTGTATTAGTACTGTATTAGTACTGTATTAGTTCTGTATTATTACTGTATTTGTACTGAATTAGTACTGAATTAGTACTCTATTAGTACTGTATTTCACAACTAACTTAAATAATCTCGGCCAGAAAATAGTAAAGTAAATAAAAATAAATTTGTCATGTGAGCACAAAACAGCAGCTCAATTCAGTAACACTGTGAACAAGTTATTGCTGCATATTGATGAATGTCTTAGTCATTTTACTACATGTTCCGCTAAATTTATCTTGACACATAATTATGACTTTTACTAAGGATTTTATTGAACATAAGTAATAATGAATGCAAATGTTTGCACTTTCTATATTCGGAATATATAAGTACCACTTGTGGGCCTTTATTACCGTTCATGCGCTCTAACTTATTGTGCATGCCAATTGTGATATGCGTATGATAAATGAAACAAATAAACAAATACAGTTATAGGAGAATAGTAGAAGTCTAGCGAAAAGACATAATAAATAAAATAAAGAAAGACGATTCACTTTTTCCTTGAGAAGCCGTACGGCACTACTGACACAGTCCTCCACTCCCAGCTCACCTGATCTGATGACCAGCTCAGGATTATCAGGAGCCTGGTACTCCTGATCAATACCAGTGAAACCTATCCATCAATCAATCAATCAACTGATCAATTGATCTGATAACCAGCTCAAGGTTATCAGGGGCTTGATACTCCTGATCAGTACCAGTAAAACCTATCAACAATCAATCAATCAACTGATCAATTGATCTGATAACAAGCTCAGGGTAATCAGGGGCTTGATACTCCTGATCAATTCCAGTGAAACCTATCAACAATCAATCAATCAACTGATCAATTGACCTGATAACAAGCTCAGGGTTATCAGGGGCTTGATACTCCTGATCAATATCAGTGAAACCTATCCATCAATCAATCAATCAATCAATTGATCTGATGATCAGCTCAGGGTTATCAAGAGCCTGGTACTCCTGATCTATACCAGTGAATCCTGCCAACAATCAATCAATCAATCGATTGATCTGTTCAGGGTTATCAGGGGCCTAGTACTCCTGATCTATACCAGTGAAACCTACCAACAATTAATCAATCAATCAGTTTTCGCTGAGGCTTATCAGGTGGATAAATAAAGTCACTATGGGTAAAATTTAGCAAAATCATTCAGTCAATTGATCAATCAATCAATCAAATAATGGATCAAACAATCCCCTATGTCTTTCTCAGCTTCGAGTAACATTTAGGGGCGTCATTCCCTGAGAAAACAATCCTGTTTACCCTAAATACTTAAATTTTGTACATAGTATAATTATAAACTATGATAAAATATTTACAATGAGATAGAATGATATAATATGATATTAAATTAGTTAAATTAGTAATATTGAAGTTAATTAAAAACCTTTTATTTCTCCTCGCCTGGCTTTCTTGTACAAGCCCTTGGGATCTCTCTTTTCACAGACCTCTAGTGGAGTGTTGACGTAGCATTCTATAAACACTAGCCCCGCCTCCTGATGAAGCTTTCTCGCCATCTCACGATCCTTCAACCAATCATAACATTCTATAAACACTAGCCCCGCCTCCTGGTGGAGATTCCTCGCCATCTCACGATCCTTCAATCACAGCATTCTAGAAATTCTTTGTGGATTCATACATGATAATTATACCATGAATGTTACGGTTATAAATAGATAAATAAATACCTGTATATATACAATTATACATGTATATAAATATATATATATATGTGTATATATATGTGTATATATATATATATATATATATTATATATATATATATATATATATATATATATACATATTATAAATATATATATATATATATACATATACATATAGATATATTATTTATATATATATATATATATATATATATATATATATATATATATATATATAAATATGAACCTTTTTGAAAGGACTGATGAAGCTTGTCAGGCAGACTATTCCTCCATCAGCAAAGAGCTTTGCCACCTCGGCTACTCGCCTGATGTTCTCCTCTCTGTCTTCTGGCGTGAAGCCCAGGTTCTTGTTCAGCCCGTGTCGGACGTTGTCTCCATCGAGGCTGTAGGACGGAATACCCTGACTCACCAGGTACGCCTCCAGGGCGAACGAAACGGTAGTCTTACCAGCTCCAGAGAGGCCTGTGTAAACAATCATCATCATCATCATCATCATCTAGTCGTCAACATCATCATTATCATCATAATCGTCTAGTCGTCGTCAACATCATCATCATCATCATCTTACCCGCTCCACAGAGGCCTGCGTAAAACCATCATCATCATCATCTTCATCATCATCATCATCATCTAGTCGCCGTCGTCATCATCATCATCATCATCTAGTCATCGTCATCATCATCATCATCGTCATCATCATACCAGCGCCAGAGAGACCTGCGTAAATAATCATCATCATCATCGTCATCATCATCATCGTCCAGTCGTCGTCATCATCATCATCATCGTCTTACCAGCGCCAGAGAGACCTGCGTAAACAATCATCATCATCATCATCATCATCGTCATCATCATCATCATCGTCTAGTCGTCGTCATCATCATCATCATCATCATCATCGTCGTCTTACCAGCGCCAGAGAGACCTGAGTAAACAATCATCAGCATCATCAGCGTCTAGTCATCTGGTCGTCGTCATCATCATCGTCATCGTCTAGTCGTCATCATCATCACCATCATCATCATCATCCTCACATTACCCGCTCCAGAGAGACTTGTGTAAACAATCATCATCATCATCTAGTCGTCGTCAACATCATATCATCATCGTCGTGGTCGTTACCATCATCAGCATCATCATTGTCGTTGTCATCATCATCATCATCATCATCATCATCATCTAGTGGTCAGGGACGTCAAAGAATTATTAATGAATTAATAATGAATTAGAGTGTTATTAATTAAAGAAAGAATAATTAATTAAAGTATTGTAAATAATTAGAGTCATCATCATCATCTTCCTTTAAATCCCAGTTTAACTAGGGTCGGGATATGACCCAAGTAATTAATCAGAGCAATAGTAATTAATTAGAGTCACAGTAATTAATTAGTAATACTAATTAGACAGCATAGAAATATCAACCAGTAAACCAGATGGTGCAGCCTCTAAATCCTCCCCTCTGTCCCACAACCTGACCTCTCTTGGCTCTTGACACATGCTGCATTTGTAGAGTCACGTTAGTCGAACTTTCAGCTCTCTAATATAGAACAACAACAACATCATCAGATCTCTAATACAGAACAACAACAACATTAGCTCTCTAATATAGAACAACAACAACTGCATCTCTCTGATACAGAACAACAACAACACCATCAGCTCTCTAAACAAAGAACAATAACAACATCATCTCTCAAACATAGAACAACAACAACAATATCAGCTCTCTAATATCGAACAACAACGACATCAGCTCTCTAACATAGAACAACAACAACATCATGAACAACAATCAATATTCAGCTAACAGTAGTATGACATAGAAAAATTCCAGTACTGAATAGAAAACCGTCAATGCCTGAAAGAAAGTCTGCTTAGGATTGTCATGGAATAATGTGCATATAGATTAGGACAGAGATTTAAAAGACCATTTAAAGGACCATTTAAAAGAGATTTTTACAGGTAAACAGGATTATTTTCTCAGGGAACGATGCCATTGCCCAGCAAAATGTTAGTCAAAGCTGATGAAGGCATGGGGGCCCCACCTCGTCATAAGCAGAATCAAGATTAATAGTATATCATGTTATATGGTAGATATAAAGATCCACTGGTATGTGGACATTAAGAGGTAAATGGAAGACAGAGAAGAGTGGAGGCGTTATATATCATGGACCTGCCAGCAGGCAATGAATGCAAAGAGAGATAGATGGAGCGATTTCTGTAGGACACTTCTTTTACAATTATTTTCGCTTATATATTTCAGTGCTGGGTCACAATCAAAATTTTACTATTTCTATTATAATATATAATGTATTATAATATAAATATTATAAATTATAACATAAATATATATTAATATTGTATGCTAATATAATTATTAATATTAATATTATATATTAATTTAAATATTAATACTATAAATATTAATAAGTATTAATATTACAAATATTATTAATAAATATTACTATATATATTAATATAAATCTTAATATTATATATTAATATAAATATTATATATTATAATATAAATATTACATATACCTTTACTATTTTAAAAGGTAACATTTATCAATAATCAAAATGTGATATGGAAATAGTGACATTACAAAAATGTAAATTTAAATACGTAAACTTAATAATTGCATCCATTTTTCCACATGAATAACTAAAAACGAATGAATAAATAATTAGACCTCCCAAAATAGAAACAGAACACCTGAATATTTCAGAAATTCAGAATGTTAAGAATTTATAGGTAAAGGTTGAAAAGTACTGCATTATCATTATCATTTCTTGGCATTATCATTTCATAGACTACTATGGATCAAAAGTGTCAGATCTTCACGAAACTATCAAACTACTAATATAGCTATTATTATTGACTGCTTATATTTTCAAAATGTGCATTTCTGTGGTGTTTTACATTAATTTACAAATTGATGTAATTTTCAGTATTCAAAACCTTCATTTCAAAACTAAACTTTCAATTTTCTATATATTTGTATGGTAATGGAAGGAGTCCAAAGAAATTGATTTTTTCACGACTACTCATCACATAATCATTTAAAAAATCCAGCTTACAATATTTGTGATTTAAATCATAATTATATCAGCTCAACTTGCGCTGAAATTCACAGGCTCGAACCTGTAACAACCATATTTTATCAATCAACTTCTGCATAAATGAAATATGCCTAACATCAAGAAATTGTAAACGTCTCAATAGCTCTGTGCGTAAGCACGTTAGATAACAGCATGAAGTTTTACTGTCTGTTCCAGAAGCCCAGGCATCAATTCCTAGTAGAGCTGATCAGAGAGTAAAATCTTGGACATTCACCTTTTCAGGTTCACCCGTCCACTTGACGCCTTACGGATTTCTGACCTTGATGTTAAACCAACATTTTAAAACCAAAACATTGTCTTTAACTTGGAAATGCAACTTGTCAGGAATATGCAAAAGCTGCGGCAAAACATTTGGAATTAAATTTTAACAAAGGAGTAACTTTGAGTAAAAGTCAAAGTAACGTCAAAGACTGGTGTTACAAGTCTTTGCGACTTCCTTAACCAGTATAATTATGTTAAGTTAAGTTAAGTAAGCATACGTATAAACAGCCAATTTCAAAAAGAATTCCTTAGGGTTATTTTGTTATTCCATTATGGTTGATTTCAATGATTTGTGACAATCTCAATATTAGCTAGCCGTCCTTATTATCAAAATGTGGCATAAAATTTCCCTGGTACTGTCAAATGTGTTTCAGTTCCAGGTCTGAATATGAACTACCATATCCCTTCAATTTTCTTCTAAACTGCTCCTCATGAACCATAATCTCATGAATCATGAACCTGTTGGTAATAGCAGGGTTGCTTGATAAGTATGATGCCGTGGTTGAAATCCTTGATGGGCCATCTTTGAATGTACCGTAGCACTTGAGGTACCAAGAGGTACTAAGCGGATGTTAAACTAAGTTTTATAAGCTTTATATACGCCATTGGGAGCTGAATTAATAACATCTAAGAACTTTGACCTACTTTTCTAAATTTCTGACATGCATATCATAAGTATAACACTGACATTACTTTCAGAGTACTCGATGTCGTCGTTAACAACGATATCATACCGTATACATTAATATCGAATTTATGATACCACATTTTACGAAAATTACTAGGTAACGCCCCTGGATTTTATTTAAAAAAACACTCTAATGCAATAATTTGTGCAGCCAATAAAATGCAATATTTTGTGCAGCCAGTTTATAAATTTAACGCAGAATATTTCTTCTCCTTAACGCTAAAATTCCATAGCATTCTTCGATATATGATTATTTTAATCCTACAAAAAAAGAAATTATCGGAGACATATGTCACTACAATGGTACCGGCGATTAAAGGACATACGCTATCGATTTTCAAAAAATACCTTATCTCCACCCTCTGGCCCAGGCATGGCTGCAGATGTACTTGAGGTAAAGATTAAATAATTATTAAAATCTATTAAGTAATTAATTAACTATAATTAATTAATTAATTAATAAAACTTAGATCACAAAACTATTCTAAATAAAAATATAATGTCAGCTGATCAGGAGTGTTGCCACTAAGTGATAAAAATAATTCTTGAGTCGTGACATTTTTCGCTTCGTTGCGCAAAACAAACAATTTCAGACAATGTCATGAAATTTAAAATTACACTAAAACTTATTATTAGGAGTTCAGATTCTATAATTAAGCTAGCTTAGACGAATTTAAAATTAATTGTAGAAATTTAAATAGCGTAATATTCAAATCATATAATTCATTGAAATAATTCCTTCATGCAGCACATTATATAGATATGTATGTATATACGTAATCATAAATATATGTCCCTATACGTATACAGGGATATATATATATATATATATTTATATATATATATATATATTTACATACATGTATGTATGTATTGTGTGTGTGTGTATATATATATATATATATATATATATATATATATATCTATATATATATATATATATATATATATATATATATATATATATATATATATATGTATATATATATAATTAACAAGCCTATAAACTGTTTATTATATATTTATTTATGCATAACTAACAGAAATGCGCACTGTATAAACTTACCTGTGATAGGGCTGTGAAGAGTTCTGCTACATTTCATTCTGTTGCTAGAATTAATTGACCTCAACTATAGTGTTCAGAATTCATGTGCCGAAATCGTGTCGAATTGATTGAATAAAATAGGCATTCGTTATTTTTTACACTTCATTGGTGTACGAATTATATAACAAAAATAAGAATTTCGAAGTAAATATCTAAATATAGGCTACAGTTGAAGATTTAAAATTATGCAGATTAAATTTGGAAGTGTGAAGATGACTTTTATAGGTAGGCCTAGCTGCTTCCATAGCCTCCTTTAACATTAATATTTGGGGCGGCAATGGTGGTGGATTCCCCATCTCGGTCGAAGGTTTTCTCCAGTGGTTTTCCCAGCATTCAAAAAACTAAAATAAGCTTATCAAATATGTTTGTCAATAAAATTTTGTATCTTTTGTTTCTTGTCAGATTGTTTTTGAAGACAACATCTGGAAAACTAAGAAAAGAGCTTAGGTATCGACCAGAGATTTCAGTGTCCTTTTGAAAAAGTCATATTTTGCTTCCACCCCAGTATGAACTTCTCTCAGTTTGTCTCCCACACCAGTTATAATTTCTTAAACGATGCATTTATCGTTTGTGTAGTGAAAACGTCAATGAAACGGTATCAAACAAAAAATGTCAAACCTTGAATTTTATTTTTAGCAACTTGCAGTAAAGATGACCGTGTGGATGACATCTTAGATGACCTTCTATAGATGACCTCTTAGATGACTTCCTATAGATGATCTCTTAGATTACCTTCTATAGATGACCTCCTATAGATGACCTCTTAGATGATCTCTTAGATGACCTCTTATTGATTACCTATTAGATGACCTCTTATTGATGACCTCTTAGATGACCTCTTAGATTACCTCCTATAGATGACCTCTTAGATGACCTCTTATGGATGACCTCTTAGTTTACCTCTTATAGATGACCTCTTAGATGACCTCCTATAGATGACCTCTTAGATGACCTCTTAGATGACCTCTTATAGATGACCTCTTATAGATGACCTCTTAGATGACCTCTTATAGATGACCTCTTAGATGACTACCTATAGATGACCCCTTATATAGGTGACCTACTACCAACCTAAAGATGACCTCTTAGATGACCATCCATAAATAAACTACATGTACATGTATATATCGCCATATCCCACAATAGATCTACGCAATAGGCTACGACAGACGACAAGCCAATAAATTCCATTGCCTAAAATATTTATAAACTTCACAGTAGTAATTTTTATGCACTAAAATAAATATGGCTTACACAATACATTCTACGATAAATTCATTCTTTACAGTATATTATTCTAGATATTACAGTCTAGATCAGAAGATCTATTAACATTATTACTATGCCTAAATAGGGGCATACATAATTCCTTTAGTCCTGTTTACATCTTTCTTTTAGTTCACTGCCTACTGGGAGGTCCATGGTATTATAACGACTCCACTCTTCTCTGTCTTCCGCTTTCTCCTTCATGTCCACATATGAGTGGGTGAGTGAGGAGTGATGATGAGTGAATCATCTAACATACCTAATCTCGTCCTGCCTCAGCCTCTTTTTTCCATCTTGTCTTCTATGAGCTCTTTTAATTGACTTTCCACCCTTAGAATGTGTCCTATCCAACTCTTCTTCCTATTTCTTGATACATTTATCAAGTGTCTATCTGTGCCAAATCTCTCTATAGAACTTACTCATTTGTAACCTTTCGAGTCCACCTAAGCATCTCCATTTTTCTCCATATTCATATTTCCAATGCCTCTAGTTTCCAAGTATCTTCCAGTTTCCTATGCCTGTTTACATATAACATTTAAATCAATTCATCAAGCAATCAATCAATAAATCAGTAGCAGTAGCTCTAAGGATTTAACGTCCGGTTCCTCGCCAAAAGGCAATGTCAGGGCGTACGCATTACCTGAGCATAATTATAGTAAGTATTGTAATGTACGTGTATCTACATGTACATTCGGTCTCTCGACCTGATAGTCTCACTAATCTGATAACAATATACACTTTATAACAGTGTATACACGAAGCCGATTAAAATTAAGACTGAGGTAAACAATATTTGTACCACGGCCCTGTTATGAGTTTTGATGAAAAACATCCAAACGCTCAAACGCTCAGGCGTTAGAATTTAAGAGAGTGGGGAGGATTGAAGTTACTACCATATCCATTTTATATTGTCCATGTTAAACTGGACAAAAATAAAAACTCTTGTAATATTGTGACATAATTGATCTCAACCCACCCCTTTCAAGACCAACTTAGCATCTAACACTTGAAGAATTTATTCTATATTTTCTCCACATAACAAACGATTAGGTGATTTAACACTTCACTGTTGGCCCTATGCCACTCAAAAGAGTTAAATAATTCCGCCAATATGCATCGTTCAATAGTAATTGTATGATGATTTTGATAGTAAGATAATTTAAAATTAAGATACAATTTATGATATGATAAAATTAAGATAAAATTAGATAAGATAAGTTTTATGTATTTACTACTGACATTTATTTTACCCATTTTGACGACATCAAATTAGGTAAAATAACTTCACGACGTCATCCTGCTAACGTCGTGAAGTTTAATTTAAACAACTGTTCCTGAAGTCTTTAGATTCATTCCCGGGCTAGCTTATCGAGATCACCTTGTCGAACGTACACAGGACCGGTTACATGGATAGTTGATTAGTGCTTAAATATTTATAATTATTATTATTAGTAGTAGTAGTATTAATTATTATTAATTATTATTAATTATTATTAGTAGTAGTAATATTATTACTGTTATTATTATTATCACTACTATTTTATTATTATTATTATTATTATTATTATTACTATTACTATTACTATTATTATTAATACTATTATTATTATTTATCGCAGGAATGTCTCGTCAGATGAATGTTATTTTTCATAGATTTTCTGACCAGAAAATATGGTGAAATGCTAATAAAGTGAGACTAAAACTGACCAGAAAATATGGTGAAATGCTAATAAAGTGAGACTAAAACTGACCAGAAAATATGGTGAAATGCTAATAAAGTGAGACTAAAACAAATCTACTTATATCTATCAAAATCACGAGGGGCTGATATTCGCTCCCCATAGGATATCAATTCTTAATTATGCAAATTACTTTACGAAGATAGGCTACCCAAATAAATGTTTTGTCAGAAAATTTTGCTTGGAACCGGTTTGGAATTATTCGCGGTCAAAGTTTTTGCATTGTTTTTGACACTTATTTCAAAACGACTATTGTTGTTGTGTGGTTTTTAAAACGATGGCTGTTCAAGAGTTTTGTAGACTCATTGCATGGTTGTTCATAATCCAGATATTCAAAGGTTTAGCTAAAAAACGGCTGCGGTCGCTTTGCAACTATACTCTAAGTATTCGACTCTAAATTTTATCTACAAATTTCACTGCAATGGCATTTTTCATTAAGCCAAGCGCTTTTTAGATATACATAATTATTTTAATTATTTTATTAATTATTTTAATTATTTTATTAATTATTTTAATTATTTATTAATTATTTTAATTATTTTATTAATTATTTTAATTATTTTATTAATTATTTTATTAATTATTTTAATTATTTATTTATTATTTTAATTATTTTATTTATTATTTTAATTATTTTATTTATTTATTGAGCTATTCCAAAATTGTCTGATAGAGGCTTAACATAAGTCTGTGGTACATCAGATGTTAGTGGATGCGACAGTTAAGTCCTTAGTAATAAGTTGATAATGATAAACGATAATAAAGTAATAATTGGCAATTAATAATAAATATAACATAAAGTAGGCTTTATATCAGAATAACTAAAGACCTCGATGTAGATCGGAATAAGTAGGACATTGCTGTGAACTTTTGACATTGCTTAAGAATCAAGGACATCAGTGGGTATAATAAAATTTCAATCTTTCAGACTATTTTAATCTATCATACGCTCGAGCCGGATACACCTAAAAATATTAAAACGATTGAAAATGAATAACGGCCTATTAGATGGATTTGAAAGTCGCTAGTCATATTAAAAACTGGTGGTTATATAAGGCCTAATGACAATATTTAACAATCTACATCTGAGACATTTTGGAGGCCTCTCACGGTGTAGTGGTTATAGTCAGACATGGGCACTGTACTCAGTGTACAGGCCTATAGTCGGGTTATGACGTTACACAATGGCGGGTAAGCTTAATCAAGATACAACTGGTTCTCCAAAATACAGCTTTTGATTGCACGTTCTATGTTAAAATATATTACAATAGTCATCGTCATCTTCATCGTCATCTTTATCGTCATAATCATCATCATCTTCTTATTCTTCTTCTTCTTCTCTTTCCTCTCTCTTTCTCTCTCTCTCTCTCGCTCTATCTCTAGTATTCTACTAAGTGGCAGGTCCGAAACTCCATGGTATATATTCCTACTACCATTCTGCTTTTAGTGGTCCATAAAGAGCACTCCATCGATCAAAGAAACTAATCCCTTCACAAAACGTTATGCCTTGTCTACTCCTTAATGTAGCCTATAGACTATAGCTCTTGAATAATGTGGCTCCTGGGTGTCTATAAAGGCATACAGTTATATAGGGGTGTTCTATACATACAGTTCTATAGGGGTGTTCTATACATACAGTTCTATAGGGGTGTTCTATACATACAGTTCTATGGGGGTGTTCTATACATACAGTTCTATAGGGGTGTTCTATACATACAGTTCTATAGGGGTGTTCTTACTAAGAGCGAAAGCACTGTGAGTATGAATATGTAGTGTGTACTTTTTGGACCGGACATTTAGCACAACAATGTAGATCTAGCAGGACCGATTCTCACTAGCCTTGTATTTGGAAAACGGACGTCAAACCTTTACTATTATTATTTTTTGTTTCTTTTTTATATTTTTATTATTATTATTATTATTATTATTATTACTATTATTATTATCAAATGAGCACAATTGTCCCACGACTCTTTTCCGAAGCTGAAAGTGTTCATAGTTGATAGTATAAAGAGCAGTTCGTTTTCATTCGCATTCCCTCTTAAGACCATTTTGCTGCAGAATTCCATAATTACATTTTTTTATTTTGAAAGTAAAGGCTTGAATATAATACTATTGCATGTAACGTAGTATTTGACCTTCGCATTAATACACTTAATATACATTTACTCCTGACTTCGACCTTGCTTCACGCACCAGAGATCTTGCCATGTTAAAACATGACTTTGTTCTGTAGTTGCGCTGTATACATGTGTATGCATAATCAAACACCGTCAATGAGGGTCCATCATTGAGGTTGCTAAGTAAAAGATGAGGTTCAGGGAGTTATAGCCCATTAGTGGTTAAAGTATTTTTTCTATGGGCGCAAAAGAATTTTAATTGAATGGTTCATAGTTAGCGGTGTGCAAGATCTTGAGATAACCGACCCTTGCAAAACCGTTCTTCAAGGGAACACAATGATGATGACATGTTGAAAAAACAATGTCAATAATTACAAGCCTCACTATATGCCCTTGTTGTGTCCAGGTTGCTGAAGAATAGACCAACCGTAAACTGCACGTGTATTTGGGAGAAAAAGCATTAAGATTCAACTCAACGTCAGAACAGGCATTCGTTTGAACTGCGCCTAGGCTCCGCAAATCCTCACTATATGCCCTTGTTGTGTCCAGGTTGCTGAAGAATAGACCAACCGTAAACTGCACGTGTATTTGGGAGAAAAAGCATTAAGATTCAACTCAACGTCAGAACAGGCATTCGTTTGAACTGCGCCTAGGCGCCGCAAATTGCTACGAAAGTTTTCTAAAAAGAATGGAAAACTGAAGGTCTATTCGTATCCCGACCCTTACTAAACTGTTCTTCAAGGGAACACAATGATGATGACGTCCTATATACGCGTTTGTGTAAACTTGGATATGCTGTATGTATACATATACACATACATGAATTACTGTCGAAATATTCATACATGTAAGTTCTTGTTAAAATAGGTCTACATACATTTTAGGCTTATTTCTACTGTTACATATTTAGACAATTTTGGTTACATGAATATATTAAACCAAGAACAAGGCTCTTGGTATACCTCCTTCTCCACTAGCCTACCTCTCTCTCTCTCGTTCGCTCTCTGTCTCTCTCTGTCTCTCTGTCTGTCTCTCTCTCTCTCTCTCTCTCTCTCTCTCTCTCTCTCTCTCTATATATATATATATATATATATATATATATATATATATTGTCTACATGTCGTCTCTCTTTTCCTACACTTCTTCTCTTTCTCATATACTCTTCGTCTCATATTTATGTATCCCTCTCCATTTCCATCATTTTCTCTCCACCCCTCTCCTTTTTTCCTTTCTGTCTTCTCTTTTTTCCTCTTTTTCTTTCACTCTCTTTCATTTATATCCCCCCCTCTCTCTCTTATATAGTATAGGCCTATCATAACATGATAAAGAGTATCAACAAATCAATTAAGAGACTCTAATGAGTGCACTCTTTCTTTAAATAAATAATTTTAATTATTTTACTATTTCTTTACGGCTTTTAAATTATCACGCAGAACTTTTATAATTCATTCAGAGCCGGGTTGATTGTATAAATTGAGAGAATGTAAATCTCGCGGATTTAATTAATATGCAGAAATTCTCTTGGTATTTATAAATGATTTCGTAGGTGAAATAAATGTAATTTATTGTCCAGTCATCTAAATAGATTTTCAATTAAAATCATTTTGCATAAACACGCAGAAGGAAGTCCATAGATTGCAAGACTTCTAAGCATGAAAATAATTATGAAACTCCATTCTATTCTATTAAAACTCGCGATTGAAAAAGCTATACAAAATTTCTGTTTCTGCAGAATGTCATAGTGATTCTAAGTTAAAAAATAAAGCGTAAGTAATAAATATTATTCCGAAGCCATATTATTCCAAAACTATAGGCTACTACATCAGGAAGAACTCTTTAAATCTCTTATACAAAATTTCACCAGAAAAATCTCTTCATTGGATTATTTATTTCAGAGATCCTATATTTTACGGTTTGCTGTATATATTGTTTGCCCCGAACATACTGATCCCCGGTCGAATATCTTACCGACATCGCCACTGGCTCCAGCCAGAGAGAAATCTGCAACCAGATGTCCTAGGTTGCTCCAATGCATCGGACTGAACGCTGTGAAGGTAATTGGTGTCGAAGCGGACGTCAAATGCCTTCCTGTGCCCACGCCTGCTGTGACGGACTCTGATGAACGGCTTTTAGTGCGGACACTCATGAAACGATTAATAATTAAACACCTGCGGGCGTCGAGCGAGCCGTAGAACTTTCTCGAGGATTTAGCGAAAGAATTCGCAAAAACTCGGCAAGTCAAGTCGGATTTTTGTAACGGCTTCAGGATAAAATAGAACGAAATGTCCTGTAAAGTTCTGATAACACGTAGCGAATAACGAAGATTGATAATGAAGGAGGCTGTAGGACGGTTAGGCGTCCAATAGACAACTGGGTACAATGGGTTGGTAACTTGTTCAGCTACTCTTTTGCCCTTATAAGAGGCGCTATTTTATAGAGATACAGTTTTTAGTTTGTTTTGAAACGACCATTTCCATAGCATTGTCGTGGCCGGTGACGGATCTTTGAGACTACTTTACAGGTTCCTGGCACGATCTAAAATCACTTCCATTGACGTCCCTGACATCATCCTGGTATAAAGAAACAGACTTTAAACCTTTATTATTATTATAATTCCATGAGTAATTATATCTTTGAATGCACCAATTGGCAACAAGCTCCGATATATGATAACCTTCTATGGCTCAAGGGGATGAACATCATTTGTCGGCTGACCTACGATTTTGAACTCAGGGCAATTGTGGAGTTGGAAAACAGTTTGTGAAGTCATATCCCCTCCCCAGCAAATCTTAGACTTGTGAAATGACATACTACAGCATGTCATTGACATACGGTAGTATGATGGAATTTACTGCATTGGTCAATTAATCAATTAAAATTAATGACCGACAACGCTCTCGAAGTAATAAAAGAAACAAAAAGAATTAGAACAACAGACAAACAGAAATAAATTAGTCATTAACACAACTACTTAAATTTTCTGCATAGTATCAATGTTGGTAAATTAAAGTATGGTAATATACTTGTTAAAAAATTTCCAAAATTTAACTGTTGTTATTTCGAAATAGGGTCATTCCATTCTATTGAATGTTATATTTGCTTTTAGTCGAATACCAATATTATCCATATATTCAGAATTATCCAATTATACCTCTAGCTAATGGCTAATAAATCATTTCTATAGATTTAGCAAGTCAACTGTAGAGTCTTTACGTAACAACTTCAGATGTAGACTTAATACCTATCATTACGGATCATATAATAAGCTAAAGCCAAATTTATCGTCAATTTCCTGCTCTAAAACATGCAGGTGACGGGGAGAGCTCTGGATTTGAACACTGCACCTACTGATACGCTTGATAACATCAACTGATAACTCGCCAACAAACCACCGGCTCAGCCCGTTTAATTAATGAGCGTTTTTAATTGCCAATTAGGCAATTAGAAATGAATTGGCAATTAGAAACGACTGGATTACACCTATAGTAACGAGTTCTAATTGCCAATAGCCACAAAATCGATAACCTTATAGTTTGACTCTCTCTTTCGCTCTCTTTCTTTCTTCCGGTCTCTGTCTCTCTCTCTCTTGTGTTCTGTAAAGTGGCATGTCCAAGGCACATGTTCATACTCACAGTTTTCTCTCATGCTCCACATATCAACAAATTATTTCTTTATCAAAAGACTAATTCATATCCATGCCTAATGTATAGTTTGAAAATAAAATACGGACTCTAAGAGAGTTTCCGGTTGCCTTCATCAGATTTTTGCTTTGTCGCCTCCTACGACACGTGTAGATAACGACTAGTCTATTTGCAATAGCGAAGATATGATTAACCATGGAAATGATTAATTATTACCTGCCCGGAACCTGTAAAGCGGTCTCGAAGACCGGACACCGGCCATGACACCGCTAAAAAATTGTCGGATGTTATTATTATTATTATTAATAATATTATTATTATTATTATTGTTATTATTATTATTATTATTATTATTATTATTATTATTATTATCCATCGTCTCTGACACTGCACGGGATCTGACTTTTTTTGTACAACTTCGTATTGGCATCAATTCTACCAATACAAAGGTTACATGGTGGGTTTCATACCAATAACTTACCAGAAACTTACCGTTACATTCATTTTTGTGACGGTAGCTCGAGGGTGTCGAGTCGTCATGAAGGGAAGCCTTGTGTTTCTGAACCTTGACGTTAAACACAATACAACCTACCTACATCAATTCCATCAAACCCTCGACTTCTTTTTCCACAAAATAACTAATGTTCTTTCAGAGCTCATCATCTAAATGAAGCTGCGGAGAATTCGGCAAATTTGATCATAGTGAGATGTAATAGCTCCAGAGGGTATTTCCATCGAATAATTCCCACATTAAATTCCAGGCTTACTCTGACCTCGCTAGGGTAGTATTATGACAAAACGTGGTAAATAAAGCTTGTTGTTAGAGATACAGTAAATGCTATTATGTATCATTACTACAAAAGTCGTGCTATTTATCGATAAAAGCAAGTGGCGTCGTAATAAGGATATCTAAATGCAGGCAGCGAATTGCTGGGGGTTTTGGACTTGGCATTTATCCTCTTTTATGACGATATTCCGTAAGATTGATCCATAGTGTTGTACGATAAAGATAGAGAGCCTGTAACAAAGCTATTGAAAATATTTATTTAAAGAGTAGAACAAAAAAGTTAAAAAATATAGATAGCAGCTTTGAATTTTTAAAGATATTAAATTTAATATAAACATCTAAACAATTCTCTTGTTGATTTTTCTCTTCGTACTTTCACTCATTCTCCCTCTCTCTCTCTCTCTCTCGCTCTCTCTCTCGCTCTCTCTCTCTCTCTCTCTTTCTATTTAGCTATAGCCTCTGGCTGGAGCTTGGCTGGAGCCTGCGGCGAAGTCGGTAAGATACTCGACCGCGGATCAATATGTGCGGGTTTCAGATCCTGGGCTCTCCCGTCACTGACATCGCTTTCGAGTGAGGAAACTTAGCTTTACTTGCGAAATTACTATGCAATAGTGCTCGATGTTGTAATGGACAAAGTCGTAGCATTTTATTGTTGTCACTAAACATTAATAAGTTAATAACTATTAAGTTCATCTTGAAGGCAGTTTATCTAATTTAGAGGAAGACTATATATAGCAACATTGCAAGCAATCAGCTGTACATGTAACTAAAACCCTCATGAGAATCTCTATTGTAATGATAGGTGCCTACAACGAATCGGTTCAACTTGAATAATATCAGTTTTTACCAATTGCGGTTATCTTAGTTTAGAAGATAAAAATTTATAAATGTATGAATAATAGCTTTGTTGAATTGTTTCTTAATGGTGTACTTCTAATTTTAAGAACAGCAAATATTAAATATATTCAACATTTCAATAAACTAGTCTTCAATTAAAACACACCAAACTCCGTCATTTAAAAGTGTTATTCTTTAATAATTGAAAACAATTTGCGCATGAGTATGAGTAAGAGTTAAGACCATTACTAAAAATGATTTGAGTTCGTACAGTGCAAGTAATTGTGTGATAATATATCGTTACAAGAGAATGGCGATTTGTTTCTGAAGGAAAGGTGGCGGTAAATTTAAGAATGCAACAGTGACGTTTTTGGCATTCTGATTCCGGAAATTAACTGTGAATGCGTAGAATTACAGTAATAGAATCAGTGCTAAGGGATCTATAAGTCAAAATAAATTCAGCGGAAATTAAATTTTTCACGAAAACACACGTAAAACACTTTGTCAGAGCTTTGTAAATACTTGAATGACGTTTTAGTTTTAATGTTTTAATACTCTCACTCTCTCAGTTTCTCCCTCTCTCTCTCAATCTATCTATCACTGTCTGTTTCTCTCTCTCTCTCTCTCTCCCTCTCTCCCTCTCTCTCTCTCTCTCTCTCTCTTTCTCTCTCTCTCTTTCTCTCTCTCTCTCTCTCTCTCTCTCTCTCTCTTTCTCTCTCTCTCTCTCTATCTCTCCCTCTCTCCTACACACTCCCTTGGTGTACTGCGTACTAGAAAAAAAGTCAGTCAAATTAAATTAAGCAAGAAATCATCCTGTGTGATAATTGTAATATTTATTTTAATTACATTCAGCAGCATGATAA